>PVJC01052670.1:0-11055 GCA_004026665.1 Murina feae
TTACAGTGTCAAAAAACAAACAAACAAACAAAAAAAACTAGCAAAATAATTTTATTTTTAAATACTTTATTTTTAAATAAGTCATCACCATACTGTTGTCTGCGTCTATGAGTTTTTTTCCTTAATACACTCAGTCTTCTCATCCAGCCCTTCAGCCTCTTCCCTTCCCTCTCACAGTTGTCAGTCTGTTCTCTGTCTCTATGAGTCTGTTTCTATTTTGTTAGTTTATTTTGTTCATTAGATTTCTATGGTACTTGTCTTTCTCTGGCTGGTTTATTTCACTTAAGACAATACTCTCCATACTGTCTCAAAGGGTAAGAGATTTTTTTTTACAGCAGTGTATTATTCTATTGTGTAAACATAGCAAAGATTTTTTTATCCACTCATCTATTGATAGGTACTTTGGCTGTTTCCAAATCTTGCCTATTGTAAATAACACTGTAATGAACAAAAAATGTCACATGCTTTCTTTTCATCTATTTCTTCCCTCCTGCCTTTCTGACTTTTCAGTCAGTTATTGATCTTTGTCTCAATAGGTCATGATGCTACAGAAAAGCAGAGAAAGACTTTTGGGTTTCCAAAGTATTGGCTTTTACGTTGCAAAAACCCAGGGCTGGGCAAGGAAGGATGACTGTTCTACAGAAAGTCATGCAGTCACAGAATACATATGTTTGGCCTCTCAGAAGCTCTTCAGACTCTTGTTGCACTGGGGGTGGGTGGGTGGCGGGATGCAGTAGTACATCTGCAAAAGGCATTAAATTGACCAACTCGGATGGACCAGATAGAAGGGTCACTGCAACAGGACTGAGTTCCCTCCATGAAAGAGGTCAGGGGGAACAAGGGCTTCCTCATTCGCAGCCTGCATGAAAAGAGGATGAAGGAGATCATGCGGTTTCCCACTCTCTCAGTTGTGTCTGGAACTCAGACACAACTCCAGGCAAACAATTTGTATGACTAACTTTTCACCACAGACCAAAAGCTTGCAATGAAAACTAAGTTTAGTTGTAAGAGAAAGTAATTGCACACTTGAATAGTTGGATTAAAATTTGTACATGAGTGACCTCGAGTTGTTCAACTTTCTCAATCCCCCTTTCCTTGAATACCTTGGTAGGAGGGTTCACCCTCCACCCCTTATATTGTGGGGGAATTTAGCCCCCCTTAATGGTTTTTTATTATTCTTGTTCATTACATTCTCTGGGCACTGCTTGCCCTGATTTTTTCTCTGTTTCCCCTTCTGCTGACTGCTTTCCCTTTCCCCGTACACTGGATGCCAATTTCCTGCTTCCTTTGCTCCTCTAATGCATTACTAACCAAGGTTGATGAGAAGAGCAATTTTTTAAAAAAGTTTGAGGTTTGAGCTAATGGAAGGAAATCACAGCAAAAATTACTATAAGCCACTCCTGGAAAAGGAACATTTGATATTAGAGTCCTAAGTCATTATTTCTTTAAGTATTTTTTTAGACATCATTTCTGTTCTCTCGTTTTCTGAGTCAAAAATACTAGATAATTTTCTCCGGAATGGTGTTTTGGAGCTCCCTGTACTTTTAAAAGTGTGTTTAAAGGTGAGCAAAACTGTATGACTCAGTAGTTGAGTGTCAGTCTGTGAACCAGGAGGTCACAGTTCAATTCCTGCTCAGGGTAAATGCCAGGGTTCCTGGCTCAATCCCCTGTGTGAGGTATGCAGGAGGCAGCTGACCAATAATTCTCTCTCATCATTGATGTTTCTGTCTCTCTCTCCCTCTCCCTTCCTTTCTGAAATCGATAAAACTATGTTTTTAAAAAAGATGTTCCAAAGTGTTTGTGGGCATGATCCGAGATGAAAGCACAGCACTAGGAAAGGAGGTCACCATCCTGAATCACTTAGACAATGTGGCAGGACGAGCTGGTCGCCAGTCAGCAGCCTCCCCTTCTTCTTCAGCTGCCTGTGCTTTGTCTTGTTCTGTAGTTTGCCTCCACGTGTGACATCACTCTGTCTGTAGCTCATGCAGAAATGTCAGTAATTCACCTTAGCACTTTCTTGTGTCAGTTGCTAGGTGCACACCATGCTACCATCATTCTTCAAAATGCCATTTTTAATGGAATGCTCTTCATTATACACAGAACCCCTGTTCTGAAAGGTCATAAGTTGCAGCACACAATAAGCTTGTCCCACCTAACCTTTGGTACCGCTGAAACTAAGAGAGTCCCTTTCACAGTACTGCACAAAGATAACCTATTCCTAACAAGAACCTTAAAAATGTCTATTGAACTTTCCACTGAGGCCGCAGCAGAGGACATACCAGTTTCACGCCTCTGTCATTAACTTCATTGAAATTCAAAGAGAGCAACTCCAGAAGCCCTGAGACCTCGTGCTGTGGAGTTGTCTAATCAATGTAACCATTCAGCCTTGAATAAATTAACATGAAGCAATGTCAGCCCACTGAATCCCAGGAAATCACATCTTATGGAAGAGTAATTAACTTGCTAAAACTATGAGAGCAAGAGATGCCAGGATTTGTTTAGAAAGATTTTCATCCCTATTAGAGATCACATTGAAAGAAAGTAGTGTGCATGCTGACAGATTTCTGACAGAAATGAGTTGGAACTTGTAGGCAGTCAACTGAGCCCCCAGCAGATCAGAAAGGAAGACAATGAAAATTCCTTCGATGCATTGCTCAGAAAGGAATGGTACCCACCACATTCAGTCTTTCATAATTTTATGGTAATTACTCTCAGCAATCATGTATCCTCAACACCTGCTAGCCAAGCCTGAGTTTATTGATTTGGTTTTTTTGTTGTTAGTAGATGCCATTGACCTTCATAAGGGTTGCTGCAAAATCAAACTCATCTTTGCATCCTGACTGGCTAACCCATTGCCTTTTATATAGTGAATTTACAATACATGTGATAACTTAGCCCCTGGTCAGGGGACTGGAACATAGTGGCAGATTCATATCAGCAGTTCAGGACTATACAAGACAGATAAGTAGACTTATGGGATGAGTGAAGACAAGTTAGAGTAATTATATCTATTGCTATGGTAAGTTAATTATGCACGTACATGTGTTCTCACTACACATTTGCCTTTAAAAATAAGTGTCTCTCATAGCCAAGATTTGGAAGCAGCCCTAGTGCTCATCGGTAGGTGAGTGGATAAAAGAGCTGTGGTACATTTACACAAGGGGATACTACTCTTGCTGTAAAAAGGAAGAAAATTTTGTCCTTTGTGATAACATGGATGGACCTGAAGAACATTATGCCAAATGAAATAAGGCACTCAGAAAAAGACAAATACCATAATATTTCATTCATATATGGAATGTACTAGTAATGAATAAAATGAATTACCAAGCAAAATAGAGACAGACTCATGGATAGGGAGCAGGCAGACAGCTTGGGGTGCAGGATGGGTTGCAAGGGGTGTGTGTGGAGGGATTGAGCTCCAAATAAAACGAAAGAGAACTCTTGGTCGTGGACAATAGTGTGGTGCTTGCAGGGGTGGAGGAGGATGCATAGAGGGCGAAGAGGGCATACAGGGGCTGAGTGGTGATGGGGGAAAAAGTGTCTCTCTGCTGCCTCAGGATCTTAGTGCATGCTCTTGCCTCCACCTATAGTTCTCTTTCTCTTGCTCTTCATGTGGCCAGTGTTTTTTCATCCTTCAATATTATTTTGTCAGAATGATCTTCTCTGACAATATTCCCTGCCCCCATCACCAATTTCATGATACTTACAACATCTAACTAATGGGAATGCAGACTGGTGCAGCCACTATGGAAGACAATATGGGGTTTCCTCAAAAAGTTAAAAATGAACTCCCATTTGACCCTGTGATCCCACTTCTAGGAATATATCCCAAGAAACTAGAAACACCAATCAGAAAGGATATATACACCCCTGTGTTCATAGCAGCACAATTCACCATAGCTAAGATTTGGAAATGGCCTAAGTGCTCATCATCAGCTGAATGGGTTAGAAAACTGTGGTACATCTACACAATGGAATACTATGCTGCTGTAAAAAAGACGGAATTCTTACCATTTGCAACAGCATGGATAGAACTGGAGAGTATTATGGTAAGTGAAATAAACCAGTCAATGAAAGAAAAATATCACATGATCACACTCATTTATGGATAATAAAGAACATTATAAACTGATGAACAAAAATAGATAACAGATGCAGAGCAGCATCAAACAGACTGTCAAACTATAGCAGGAAGGCTGGGGAGGATTGGGGGAGGTAAGAGATCAACCAAAGGACCTTTATGCATGCATATAAGCATAACTAATGGACACAGAACATTGGGGGGTAGGAGAGGCCAGAGGAAGGTCAAAGGAGAAAAAAAGGAGACATATGTACTATTTATAATATTTTAAGCAATAAAACAAAATTACAAAAAAAGTTTATTAAGGAGACTAGATATGGGGCATGTCTTGGGCAGTAGCTAGACAACATGGATATCCTCCATGCTACATGACAGCTACTAAAGGGTTCTATAGCATTAGGCAGGATGGATAGTGGTACTGGGGTGTGACCAGCCCCAGATAAGTGGAAAACATTTTACATACTTGCCCAGGGGAGGGCAAAGGTCTGTTCCAGGAACCAGAATGCCTGGAGCATAGGGTAGGGGTTGATCAGACCCTATGAGAGGATTTATGGGAATCAATCTCTGTTCTGGCCTGGATCTAGCTTAAGGGTCTACACTGATCACATCATGGGACAGTCTCTCCTCCACAAATGAAATTGAGAGTCCAGAAAAAATGCCATACATCCACAAGCAATTTATGTCCTACAAGAGTGCCAAAGTAATGTTTTGTGGTTATGGGGGTTTGGGTCATAGGGTTTACTTCTTTTATTAGCCTGCATTTCCGGTTAGAATTAAGCTCCATGAGGTCCAGGACTTTTCTACTCATTCTTTCCCTGGTGCTAGTTACAACATGTAGCATAAATAGTTTCTCAACAGATATTTGTTGAAATCTGATAAGTAACTATTCTATAGTCATTGTTACCTGTGTTGAAGCACATAATAGAAAAACTTTTTGAAGCATAAGATAAGGTTACTGTCAAATGTGTAGTATAAAAGATGATTTCAAGTTTGATTTTCAGTACATTTCTTTTGAGTTGAGCATGCTATGTACAAAACATTCCATTTAATAAGGCATAAGGACAAAATAATTTCCAACAAGGGATTTCAAATTGTTGTTATCATTTGGATGGAGCAGTGTGCTTCCATTATGTAAGCTATGGAAAACTGACCATTGTTTGAAAATAATTTTTTCATTAATAATATTTCAAGATTAAATTTTTAATCTTGGAATTTTGTGGACCAGTTGTGCCTATAAGCAGTCCCAGTAGAGTTTTACTGTCAATTTAATAATAGTAATATCTCAAAACAATATGTCTTAAGCTTAGGGTTGGGATTGGATAGTACAGTAAACAAGTCCGCCATTGTAGATGTCCTCATTTCTGGGGACATGGTTATGAGAGGAGGCTCTGCCTGGGTTGTAAACTCTAACCTACTGAGTGATTTTTAGCAAATCACTCAACTTTGTTCTGACATATGTATAAAATAGGCTAATAACACCTACTTCATAATTTGTTGACCAGATTATAGTAAGATCATATAAAATAATAAAAACAGAGGATGATATACAGCAAAAACTTAATAAATGTTAGTGCACTATTATTTACATATACTATTTTTACTGACTTTTTGCTTCACCTAAGCAATTAGGGGACAAAGTATATCTTCTAAAATGAAGCAAGGAACAGAATGCAGACAAAGCCATATGTGCACTCCAGCACTTTCCCCATGTGATTGAATATTTTATTGACTTTTGCTTTGTGTGAAATATGCATAAACATTAATATCACTTTTCCCAATAGACCAACTGAATCTTTAAAATAATCCAAAACATCTGATCATTTATCACCTATTGTTATTAATTGCATATACTTGACTCAGGGAATATAAATATTCGTTCAGTCAGCAATATTCTGTCCTGAAACCATTGAGACAATGAGTAGTATACTTCTTTAATAGATGGCCAGATGAAACCAGAGAGAAATTTTTAGATTAGATATGCATAGGTTCTTAATGTATCAGGAAACTGTTGTAAATGACTTGAAATCTGGGGATAGGCTACTCCGAAAATAGCTGTCAGTGATTTCTCTGTGGAGAAAATGAGGTCAGAGTTTCTTGTCTAATCAAATATTGTAATTATTTACCTCACCTCCACTGAATGTGTGGCACTATGCTATATGCTGTGTGTGTGTTGTCAGGCATTTTGTCCTCAAGCTTTATTAGCACGAACATCCTTCTTCTAACATTAGAGAGAAATTAACTTGTCTACAGTATATAACCAACGAATGGATATTGGTAATGTAGTGTCCATGCCAATAATAAAGGGCTTTGGCAGATATGACTTTGCTTCTTACCATTGGCATCAAATTTTGTGCTGGTGTCAGGCAGTCGCATTCCTTAGAAAAAGCTGAACTTCTTTCTGGTGCAGGTCAGGGCTTATAATAACCACAGCGATTCCATTGTCTTTGCCAAGGAGTGGGTTAGTGAGGTAGTAAAGGTGATGAGGCTGATGATAAACATGTCGGTGAGCATTTGCTCCGTGCTTATTATATGCCTGGCACCAATCTTAGTGCTTTACATGTTTTAATTCAATGGCTCCTGTGGGCTTTTCCTTTCCTGAATATGAATGTAGCTTTTTGCCATAGGAGGACCTAAAAAACAAAGTGGGAAAGAAGCTTAAGAGCTTTGAATTAATCAATTTCGGAACAAACTTACACCTAACTTACCGCTAAGTGACATCATCAGTGTCTTTTCTGTTTATATCGTCTTTTTGTTGAGTCTTCTGTTAATTGCATCTGAAAGCATCACCATAGACATGGACTTTACATTAAGTTATTTCAAGCAACACTTCTCTTACTGAGGAACCCACTTTACACCAAAAGAATTAGAGCAAGGGGATGATGCTCATGGGATCTGAAGGTGACAATAAGGGCTATTAAAGCGCAAGTTAGGATATAAAGCTTTAGAAACTGGGCTGCTGCCCCACAGGATATGCTACTTGATCTCAACCAATGACCAGTAATGCTTTTCTTCACTTAGGCAGAAGAGAAGAATATAGGCTCAAAGGATGTTAAACGCGAATGCTGCCTCTCAGTATTGCAATAAGTGGCCCAGTTACAAAAAGTCCCCCCCCTACCCCCCACTTCCATGACTTTGAATTCTTCTGGTGTAGAGCTTAGTACTCAAGGGAGACATGCTTCCACCAGGGGATGTAAGAAAGAGCCCTTTAATTAGAAGCTGAGAATAGCAACTGGTCATTTTGGACTTCTCATGTCCCCGGGTGAGCAGATATAAAAAGAAACATGGTGTAGCGTTGGATAATGAATTCTGACTGCCAGGGGAAAATAGGATTTCTTTCACACCATGGTGGCAGGCAGGGATATGGATGGAATCAAGGACACCTGCTGGGATGCTTCCTCGTAATGCTATATCCAGAGATAAAAGTTAATAGTAGACTTTATACATCTAGTTTTCATGGGCTCAGATACCTCAGAAATAAAGATTTGGGTCAATTGGCTGGGTTGAGACAGGTTGGGTGCTTGAAATCAGAGGAGACATGTAATGGATGGTACAGGAAATAATGCATAAATATGAAATTATGGCTTCCTGACCAGTTCTTGAAATAAAAATTGTGATACCTAGTCATATTTTCTTTTTTGATATTTAGTATATATATAAATATATTAATAACTAAGATATTATAGACATAATTTAAATATAGTTTGCAGTAAACATGTTTTTGTCTATTGAGGAAATGGTGTTTAGGGCTCGGCAGAAAGATTTTTAAAAATCTTCCTAGTGGGTTTCCCTCAGTAGTGAGCATCACCTCACGGACTGAAGGGTCTCAGGTTCAGTGCCGATCAAGGGCAGGTACCTCTGCCGCAGGCTCAGTCCTTGGCCCAGGAGAGGTGCATGCTTGAGGCAGCCGATGGATGTGTCACTCATGCATCGATGTTTCTCTGTCTCTCCCCCTCCCTTCCACTCTCTCTAAAAATCAATGGAAAAAATATCCTCGGGTGAGGATTAACAAAAACAAAAAGCCCTGCAGATGTGGCTCAGTGGTGTAGCTTTGACCTGTGAACCAGGAGGTGATGGTTCACTTCCTGGTCAGGGCGCATGCTCAGATTGCAGGCTAGATCCCCAGAAGAGGGCATGCAGGAGGCAGCTTATTGATGATTCTCTCTCACTGTTGATGTTTCTATCTCTCCCTCTCCCATCCTTTCTGAAATCAATAAAAAAAAAAAATTGACATATTAAAAAAGTATGATAAAAAAGTATGTTAGCTGTAGAAATTGTCCGATTTTTAAAAATAAATTCTTTAAGTGAAAATTCAATATCTACACACAAAAGCGTCTGGGTACTACGATGAATTATCACACTTTAGTAAATACCATATGTCAAGACACACAACATTGCCACCAGCTCAGAATCCTTCCTCCCTTATAAATTCTCTCAATCGACCACACTGCCACTCTCTCCAAATTTAACCATCATCTTGTCTTGTAAAAACGTAGATTAGTATGCATGTTTATGAGTTCTATGTTAATAGCATCATGCTGTTTTAATTATTTTGTGTCTGGCTTCCATTGTCAACATTATGTTTGTGAGGTTCATCGCATGTAACATTAATGCATTCATTTTCACTTCTGAATGGTGTATAGAGTTTTAATTAATATACTAGTGTAAACTTATTTTCTTTGCAGTTGAGCCTTCCATTAGACAGTTGAATTTTCTTTTAGTACAATAATAATTTGCTATGTACATTCTTATATATGCATTTTATACACAAATGTATATATTTCTCTTGGGCATAAAACTAGGAGGGCAATTATGAGTCAAAATGTGTGTATACATATAATTTTAGGCCATACTCTTTTCCCCTGAGTTTCTTTTTTTCTGGAACATGTTCCATTATTCTGCTTTGCAAATGTTACTATTGAGAAGTCTAAAGCCCAATGTGACTTCTTGTTTTTTTGTTTTGTTTTGTTTGTTTTTTAATGTCAACTTTTATGCCTGGATGCCTGAAGAATTACAGCTTTGTCTTTCAAATTTCATAACATAATGAGAATATATATGTCTTGATTATTGTGCAACTTTTTTAAATATTAGAAGATGTATTTTAAAATGTTTTATTCTAAATTTAGAGAAATATATTTGTATTATGCCTCTGTGTACTTTTTCTATTTTATTTTTATTAAGGATGTCACTTATCTACCCTTTACATTTATCAATTCATTTTTATTTTCTTTAAGCCTTTTGCAATTTTCCCTTTCTCTTTGCATTTAAATGGTGTTTCAAGATTTCTCAATGCTATTTCAGTTTTAACTTTTTTCTTTCTGTTTCTGATTTATTTATAAGATCTATAGTGATGAAGGTTTTTTGCTTGCAGTTTTTTCCTTTAGCTCTTCAACTTTTTTTTCTGTTTTATCATTTTATCTTTGAACTCTTATTTTATTGAATTTGTGTTTTTTGTTTTTTGTTTTAATTCTTTCATAGTGTAAAGTACTTGTGAGGAATCAATTTTGTTCCTTGGGTTATGTTTTCTTTATGACAGATTTCTTCATCTTCAATAACATGATAGATTTTTTTTAAAACTGTAGTCTGTTTACATTGTTTCATGGCATATATATATATAGGGTGGAGCAAAAGTAGGTTTACAACTGTGAGTACGTGAAATACTGTTTGTTCTTGTATTATAATTCTTTATTAATTAATGTATTTTTTTGCTTTTTCAAAACATTTGTTAATAATCACTGGAGGACATTTTTTTCTATTGATTTTTGGAGAGAGTGGAAGGGAGGGAGAGAGGAGGAGAGACAAAAAGATAAACATTGATATGAGAGAGACACATTGATTAGCTGCCTGTCCCATGCACTCTGGGGCCAGAGATTGAACTTGAAACCCAGCTACGTGCCCTTGACCAGAAATCAAATTCACGACCCTTCGGTGTACAGGCCTACACTCTAACTGCTGAACAACACCAGCCAGGGCAATGTAAACCTACTTTTGCCCAAACCTATATTTGTATCCAGTTCATGGTTAACTGAATACTCTGTCTGGAAGTTTCTGTTATTACATAGTACTAGTGACCCAGTGCACAAAATTCGTGCACATTAAAAGGGGATTAATTAGAGGAAATATTTTAATATTGCTATTTGCTCTTTCTCTATAATAGAAGTGTCAGAGATTAAAGAAAATTAGTAAAACGTATATTAAAATCTTCCTCCTGTCAGAGTCTGGGGTGCACCATGGAAGCCAAAGTCAAGTCTTCAACCACCCACATGCACCTCAAAATCACTCGAGACCCAAACCTGACGGCTCCCCTTCATTGGGCTAGATCCAGACCTGGTTGGTCCCACCCTGTCAAGCCCTGCCAGGTGGGGGGTTCAGCCTCAGGTCCCCTGGGTGCCAGGGCAGGGGGGCATGGCCTGAGGTCCCCCATCAAGCCCTGCTGGGCGGAGGGAGTGGCCTGTGATCCCCCAGCCTGGTGCCGGGGCAGGGGGCATAGCCTGAGGTCCCGTGGCCTGGTGCTGGGGTGGGGGGCATGGCCTGAGGTCCCCTGGCCCACACCAGGGTGGAGGGCACACCTTGAGGGCCCCCATCAAGTCCCGCTGGGTGGGGAGCACAGCCTCAGGTCCCCTGGCCTGGAGCCAGGGTGGGGGCATGGCCTGAAGTCCCCCGGCCTGGCATCAGGGAAGAAGGTGCAGCCTGAGTTCCTCTGGCCTGGTGCCAGGGCACGGGGAGCAGTCTGAGGTCTCTTGTCAAGCCCTGCAGGTGGAAGGCACGACCTGAGGTCCCCTGTCAAGCCCCATGCAAGAGGTGGGTGGGTGTGCAGCCTCAGGTCGCTGCTGATTGCTCCTTAAGGCTCGTTATGGGAACTTAGCCTCAGCTGTGGGTGCAAATTGACCAGAGTGACGGTCAGTTTGCATATTCCCTCTTTATTATATAGCATGGGTACATTCTCCTTGCTGTCTTTCCCTTCTTTTTTTTTT
>PVJC01052671.1:0-11077 GCA_004026665.1 Murina feae
GAAGAGGAATTGGAGACTCATCTTCAGCTCAGAGAATGGCAGACCTAATCTAACCACTGTAGCTTTTCTAAATAAGAACAGCTTTCAAGGAATAGTAGGCATGATCTTTGTAAAGAGTACATCCTTTTGGGAACAAGAGAGTAAAAGAAATTCACTTTGACAAGGACCCGTAAATGTCACCTAAAGTTCAAACCTTGAATTTCATTTACTCTAAATAATATTTCTTTTTGTTGAGAGTGATGTTGAGGTGGGGCCGTGATGGTGATCAGTTCCCTAAAAGCAGATTATTACCACACAAAACACTGCTTCATAGATTATATAATTTAATTTTTTTTATTTTAGTATATCTGCAAGTTTGAGATTATAAATCATATTTTCATATAAGAAATAGGCAGATAAACAGCTTGCTTAAATTTCATAACACTGGCCTTAAAATAAGTTTTAATCTCTGAAAAAAAAATAGTTTAAGTAGAAAATGTAATTTCAAGTCTTCACTTTGTTTTATATCTTTGTAAGATAATTAGAGTTAAATATAAAATGCATACTGAAAAAAATGCATAGATAAAGCCATATGGCTCAATAAACTTGCAGGACATGAACCACAACCAATATCAAGAAATAGAACAGCTTGAAAATAGCCAGCCACCCTCAGGCCTCCTTTTCATCAACCTAACACGTCCGCCTAAACTGATACAGCCCCAGATTGGTCTGCCTGACTTGCACATTAAGATTGATACAGTTTATATTTGTGTCTGGCTATTTTTCTCAAATTATATTTTTAAAACATTGCTCTGTATATGATTATAGTAGTACTTTATTCATTTCATTCCTGTACAGCAGCAATTTTCAACCTTTTATTATCTCATGGCACACATAGACTAATTACAAAATTCAGCTACACACCAAAACATATACGATATTTCTTGCCAGTCTGGCATAAAAAAATAGGTATAATTTTTATTGATTTACAAAAAAATTAATAATAGCAATTACCTACCTTTTTTGCTACAAAATAACTTTTTAAAAATCAGGTGCCTAATGGGGGGATAAGGACACATATGTAATACCTTAATCAATAAAGAAAAAATAAAAAATAGGGATTTTTAAGCATCTATGCCTTTCATAGGAGAATTACATGTAATGATACCCAACAGAAGAAGCATAGAATACCAAGGATTGTATACAACCAATATAACCCAATTTCAAATTAAGAATATATAGAAAGCACTTGAAAATTGTTTTTTAAATGATCACAAAGTTTATGCATTCATTCCTTCATTTATTTTCAGCTTTATTGAGGTATAGTTGACAAATAAAATTGGAACCTATAAAAAAAATATCAGGTGCTAACCCTGGCCCGTGTGCCTCAGTTGGTTGGGCATCATTCTGTGCACTAAAGGGTTGCCTGTTCAATTCCCGGTCAAGGGCACATATCTTGATTGTGGGTTCAGGCCCTGGTAGGGGGACTGCAGGAGGCAGTCCATCAATTTCATACTCTCACATCAATGTTTCTCTCTCTCCCTCGCCCTTCTTCTGTATCAAAAACTCAATAAACTATCTTTGAAAAAATCAGGTGCCAATACTTGTTTAAAAGAACTTCTGGAATCAAGAATTAATCAGATACAAATTTATTACGTGACGTGACCAATAAGATGCAACTCTATTATATGCCCTATATGTTTATGAGACAGGGCAACTACTGTTGTGTTGGCTGTTGTCACTTTTTGATTTGGCAATGTAAGGGGGGAAAGGTCAGTGCCATTGACATAGTAGTCAGATATTGCATTTTATAAAAATCATTGCCGCACGCCAGTTGAAAGTCGCTGCTATAAAGTATTCCATTAAAGAATACAACATAGTTAGTTCATTAATCCTCTACTGATGGAACATGTATTATTTGCAGTCTGAATAACTATAAATAATGCAAAATTTGTAGTTCACCTTTTGCTAAATACACGTATGTATTTCTGTTGAGAATATGTCTGGTAGTGCAATATGTAATTCATAGGTCATATGTATGGTTAGTTTTCATAGATAATGTTAAACCAATTTCCAAGTGGCTGTAACAATATACACACTCCCACCAGCTCTACTCAGAGCTTACACAGCCCTGATTCAGTAAGATTGGAACAGTTATCCTAAAATTTGTGTATGAATCAATTCATGGTGATGCATTTAACACGCAGTGTCCATCCCAACAAATCAAATCAATGTTATTGGGGAAATGACAAATAATCTGCACTTTTAAAACAAAATTTCAGCCCCTAACCAGTTTGGCTCAGTGCATAGAGCTTTGGCCTGTGGACTCAAGGGTCCGAGGTTCGATTCCAATCAAGGGCATGTACCTTGGTTGTAGGCACATCCCCAGTAGGGAGTGTGCAAGAGGCAGCTGATCAATGTTTCTCTCTCATTGATGTTTCTAACTCTCTATCCCTCTCTCTTCCTCTCTGTAAAAAATCAATAAAATATATTTTTTAAATTTCATAAGCTTCTGATGAATGTGCTTTGAAAAACATGTGTACAAAACCTCTAAGTTAAAAAGTTTTGAAATTATTGTCCTATATCAGAAATCTAGAACCCAAAATATAGATATTTAAATAAAGACGTAATTCTACCAATTTTCCCACCAATATAAAATTTAGAATATCACTATGGAGGTCTTTGCATAGATTAGTGGGTCTCCTTGATCAAGAAGAGTGGGTTCAA
Organism: Murina feae; assembly: GCA_004026665.1. Classification (NCBI taxonomy): domain Eukaryota; kingdom Metazoa; phylum Chordata; class Mammalia; order Chiroptera; family Vespertilionidae; genus Murina; species Murina feae. The sequence continues at coordinate 2,707 of PVJC01052671.1, forward strand.
TAGGAAAACTAAATAAATTTATAGATTCATCAGAGTATAGAACCTCATGGTTATTCTTTCAAAAAAGACCATGAGACTTGGTGTCTGTCTCAATGGCTCATATCTGATTATGATTTTATCTAAAATCTTCACTCTTCTGCATTAATTTTTTTTGCTCTTTTTTTGCAATTTCTTTCCTTAAGGACCGTAACAGGGACATTTAGTCACTATGTGAGGTTTATCCCGTGTTCTGAACTCTGAATTAAATCAGTGCCTTGAATGGCAGTGTGCCTCCTCTGTCCCCTTGCTTTCTTCTGTAGCATCCTTAAAGGCCACATGTTCCAGATGGTGGAACACAAGCTAGCAGACCCTCGGAAGCAGAAAGTGCTGGGGTAGAGGACCCTGTCAACAATGAGGGTGTAAAATCACTTTAAATAGTGGTTGGGACAAAAGCAAAAATCTGATATACATAATAATGACTTAGCATTAAATTTGTAGGTGTGAGAAACTGATATAGAAAATAAGAAATGTGTTCATAAAAATTATGTGAGAGCAAAATACTGTTATTTTGATGCTTACATTATCTTATGTTAATCAAAACCCCAATTAACTTTTAACTATAAGGGAAGATATTGAAAAAATAAAGTTAACAGTACGTATTGATTGTTTTTGGTATACTTAGCAAATATTACAAGACAATGATGGGCTCATGAAAGAACTGGCTAGCCTGTAAGAGACATGAAATATTAATAGGTTGCAGAATTTGCATGCCTTGTAGAGTTGCAAATGCTGTTTTTAGTAAAGGATGAGTTGAGAAAGTCTTTCATTGGCAATGATTGATTTAATCTGAATGGTCCATGTACTAGTAACACATTAGTTCAAGGCACACATGAGTACCCAATATTAAAATAAGGATCATCGATACTTTGATAGACTATCTGGCTCTGGCTCTGTTACTACAAAGGTGCCACAGAATCCAATATGAAACTGGAGAACAAACAAGTGGTAAGATTTTTGCATGTCCATTTTTAATTTTCAGTTGTATAGTCCGACACATCCTTTTAAATTTCTTCAATGTTGCAATTTTTGGAGATAAAACTTTTACAAGAACATTTCTCATGTCTACATTGCAATTCTGCCACTACTGTCTGGCAGCATGAGGAGATGTCCCTCAAGATTTCTGTCCTCCTGGTGTCAATGTCCTACATAATCCCCAAATCTGTAAAGATGATGAATTTCACTCCATGATTAGGTTATGTTAGAGGGCACAGTTGGTCCCAAGATAGGAAGATTATCTGGGTTGGCTTCATCAAATTACATAAGTCCTTTAAAGTCAGGATATTGTTCCTGGCTGGAGGAAAAAATGGAAATTTCATAGACAAACTGCAGCTGGCCCGCAAGAAAACAAATATCGGTGCTGTGAGCTGCCAGTGGAGAGAGATGCCCTTTAGAAACTGAGACTGATCTCAGCACACAGCAAAGAAAGGGTGACATTACTCCCACAATGACAAAGAAATGAACTTCCCAACAATCTGAATGAAATTGGAAGAGTTATTTTGCTTCTTAATAAAATTTAAAGCACTAAACTGAAAAAGATGTCATTTACATGTGAATCTAAGCTTGATTAAAGACAAATAAATGCCTATATGCTAGTATAAATAACATATGAATAGATTTTATCTGATCACTAATAAGATGGTGTCTTTTATCCCAAGTGAGACTCTCTCAGCGTTCACAGATCCTATGTATTTTAATGGGATGGGGAGTTTTCTTTCAAAGGTGAATATTCTATCATGGTATATAATAAAAACATTCTAGGCTAGAAACACTATTATGGACACTCACCACTTTAAATATATATTATTTAAAAAAATAAATTGTAGAGAAAATAGTCAAATTATTTTACATATGTATGAATACACATATATTTTTTAATATGTATATTTTTGCATACAGATACGTATACACACACAAGTTACATGAAAGTTTTCTGTAGTTATACAATAGAATGAAGAATTTTTGGAAAAATTTAATAATGTGATTGCATTATCCCAGAAATAATGATGTATACATACATAAGCATGTTTATGAGATTGTGTATGTTTTACCTATGTAAAGTCTCTAGAAAAGCATTTAATTAATATTTATTCTGAATAAAGTCCTCAGCAGTAATTAAGAATAATGAAATTCCTCTTTTATTATTTGATTATTATTTTTAAATTAAAAAAATTATTTTAGAGAGAGGAAGGGAGAGAGATAGAGAGATAGAAAGGTAAATGTCTGCCTCCTTACACCCCTCCTGGGGACCCAGGCTCAGTCATGTATCCTAACCAAGAATCGAATCATGACCTTCTGGTTCTTGGTTCGATGCTCAACCACTGAGCCATGACGGCTGGGCTGGAATTCCTCTTCTAATGATTTATATATATTGGTAAAATAGTTTGCCCTTAATTTTTATTTTACCAGCAGTTCAAATAACAAAGCAGCGGATGAGTTGTTTGTTTGTTTGTTTGTTTGTTTGTTTGTTTTCAACTGCTAATAGCATACTTTCCAGGTACATAGAATATTAAATACTTGATAATCGTTTTTATAGACTATCTATACAGATTCATTTTTTAAAGACAGAAGATAAAATAAATTATAAAGTTCTTTCTTTCTAGCCTGATTTAAAATAGACATTTTAGTAGTGAAGTTGTCTTCAATAATTATACATTGAATTGTATGACATTCTAATTTATTAGAAACAAGAATCTAAAGTTGTGTCTTGCGCACCTACCTGGAGATTCTCTTACAAACCCGAGTTATGTATAAGCAACAGTGATCACTTTTAATTAGAAGGAAATCTAGAAAGATAAACAACAATATCTGGTGAGATATTCTGTGACAATAAATGCAGCATTCACATTTCATTTTATGTGATAACACCAGTGAAGACTAGCTACTTTCTGTGTATAACATCTGTGTGTATGTAGTATATGTACCAGGTAGAAATTAACTATAATGATTTTCACAAAATTAACTGGAATTCGTTATCAGGAAAAAAATCAATCTCCACAGGGTAGTATCTAAGATCCTGGGAAGAATTTATAGTCAAATTTTATTATTAGCACCAGGATATGCTGACATTGAAGTATCTGTGCATTTTTCTGCAAAAGATAGACATGCCTTCAAGTGCAAATGCTGATATGTCCGGATACTCAGTGTTTTCTGTTCTTTGATCTATGCAGACTACATCTTTATATTTAAATCCCTAGGATATATGATCATTTACTCTCTGATATGGGGCATTTGTAAATGTGGCTCAGGCAGATACTTGAGAACAACATTCAAATCAAAGCTTGTCTTTTCTCGTTAGTCTTTGGGAAAAATACAAGCATGCCATGTGAATTAGAACATGCTAGACTACTGAAGAGAGAGACACATGACCATAGCACTGCCATTGAACAAACTGGCTGACACGTGACTGACATTCCAAAGGCTAACTAGCCAGTCATCCCCCCCACATGAACAGCATCATACACCATGACCAGTTATTATTCATAAACAATGGTAGCTTTAAATCATAAAGGACTGTAATTTAACAATTGATTTTCTGTTCCCCAAAATATACACTGCTCCTGAAACTGTGCCCAAATGGAGATGTTTCTGAATTAAAATAGAATAAGTAACACAAACATACAGATAAGTATTTCACAATACTGTCTAAGACAATTTCTGATTTAAAGAAAAACAAACAAAAAACAAAAAATAAATAAAATAAAACTCTGTTACATATAAAGATAAAAATGTGAGATAATCTAATCTAATAAAAGAATAATATTGAAATTGACCCTTTCTACGGGACGCCTAAGCCATGCCCACCAGCCAATCAGAGTGGCTGTGTGCAAATTAACCCAGCCAAGATGGCGGCCGGGTGGCAGATGGTGTGTGTGGGTGGGCAGGGCGAGATGGGTGGGTGGCAGGCCGCAGGTTGGGCGGGCACAGGCCGGGCTGAAGGGACCCCTGAGTGCACAATTGTGCACTCGGCTCCTAGTGTAAAAACTAAAAATAAGTAACTATTCAAATTACATTAACCAATGTTACCTCAATAAATTTAGTTAAAAAAATAAATATGTCAAAATAAGTAAGGCAATGCTTATTCTGATAAGGGAGAGTCCTCTAACACATTATTTCAGAACATGAAAAAAAAAGAAATGCTAGGTCACAAAAAATTCCAAAATAGGCAAAAATGGTGGAAATGGTGAAGATTCTGTGAAGCCAAAATATTTGTCGATATATAATTCTGAAAATGTCCAATAACAGAATATTTAAAAGTTAATTGTTCATTAAAGGGCACTGGATTATAGAGCCAGGATAATGAAGGATTTTGTATAAATGATTAGGAAATTAGTGTTTTTAGTGCTTTTTCTGATGCAGAACTCCTGCATAAACTACTGATAAGTCAAAAGTGCTAGAGTGTTTTAGAAATATTTTGTAGAAAAGCTCTTTGTTATGATTGTTTGTTTGTGTTTTAATGTTCTGTGATTAGCAATTCTTAAAACCCAGACATTGGATCCAAAATGGAGTTGCTTATGCTAATCCCTAAGTCATTAAACTTTTGTCATATTTTCTTTTCTTTTCTTTTTATTTCTGAAAATGCCTCAGAGCTATATAGGTGAAATGGAAGTTAGAATAGACTGTAGAGCAAATATAAACGCAATAATTAAAATGCCTAAGACCTGGGTTTAAATCCTGACTTTACCACTTTCTAAATGGAAATATTAGGTAGATATTACATAATCTTTATTATCATAAACTATTTTTACTTACAAAGTGTTTATCTCTAAGCTCTTCCATTAAAAGTAATCAATAAGTGTTGTGCTGCTTTCATTTACACTAAACGAAATCCACAAAAGCTAGTCAGGACAGCTATGGTTTAAGGAGGTTGAATTCAGTTGCAGCAGTGGAAAAATGGTTAAAAACTTTAAGTTCAGATTTTTTTCATTTTTGAAGAGAGCCATAAGAGATAAGGTAAAAATGCCTCAGGAACAATCATTAATGAGGCTTTTATGCTAGATAGGGTTACTCAGTAAATATTTTAATCAGAACTAAGCTTTAGGGAACTTTACCTGGCAAGGGGGTAGCAGATGGATAGAAACAGAGATGGAGAAAGAGGGAACCGATTGAAACGAATTTGTCATTGTTAAGTAATTAGTGATGAGACTACAGTTCATACAGTTGAAAAATTTGGGAGCGACTCGTAAATGCGTTAGGGAAGTTCATAGGTGGTTGGACACTTATTGAAAGGCTAGTAAGGAATGGACTGAACTAACAGAAGATTCATTATGCAATAAATACGATTTCATAATCACGATTGTTAGACTCTAGGAATGCAAAGAGAGGGAACAATTTACTAAAACTCTCTTCGTAACTTCCTTATTTCTAAAAATTAAATTTAAAGTGATAATTGGCACATGGCACAAACCCGGAGAGAATAAATAATAAATTAAATATGATAAGTTGACAAAATTTTCTTAAAAGCCTGAAATTTAGTAAAACACATAATTTAAAAACTGTGTAATTACTGGGTGGAAATAATATGGTTTAAAAACGGTCTATACTAAGTACAACCTAAGGGCTCACCATTATGATCTGACTGCAAAAAAAAAAACAAAACAAAAAAACGTTTTTTAAAACCTTACAGCTACATAGAAAATATTTTTTCTTTGTTTTGCTCAGAAAAACAAGCAAAATATGAGAAAAGTACATTGTGTTTCTGTGTGTCTGTGTGTGTCAGAGAGAAGACGAGACAGAGAGACAGAGAGAGACAGAGAGAGATTCTCTTCAGTATGGTTCTCAGATTTCAACTGAAATGCTGTACACTGTTATGAGAGTCGCGATTTAATAAAAACATTGTTAAACTGGATTTCTTCCCAGCAGTAGCAGTTAGGGCAGAGAGAGGAAAGGAAGCCTTGTTATGGAAGTTCTAACAGTAGATTCTCTTTAAGCAGGATAAGATTTCAGAAAAATACAATTTTAAAGATATTTAAAAGACTTCCATGACAATTAGGATTTAGTATTTACCTGGGGCTCTGAGGAGCAGATTTATTAGAAAAGAGTTGTGGGTGTAATGTCATGAGGACTTTATAATAATTAGAACTGTCACCTTGATCTAGATAGCTTCAGAAGGTAACCTCCAGGGTGAGGTGGGGAAATACTGATTCCTGAGTTGCTGAAGGGATAATGAATAGCAGCTTTGAGAAATGTTTAAGCATGGGAAATGAGCTGGGGTAGATAACCTTTAGCTTTCCTTTCCTTCCTGTAAACTTATGGTTTTGTAGAAATGGAATGCTTTTGAAATCAAAAGACAATTGCAATTAACATTATTTGGTTTATTTTACAACTGCTTATGTTACTCATTGTGGGAATCTCATCATCTGAGCATAAACAGAAAAGGTCTCTGTGGCTTTAAAAACAGGCTCTGAAAAACTTTTCTTTGGATATTAATTAGAGATGTCCGATAGTCTCCTCTAATTTTACATGTTTAGATAATTTTTGACATCTTAAAGTGCACTGGATGGGCTCTGACAAGTCGGTCAAATTAATTACTAGCATTACCCAGAGACCAAAAGGGAGAATATTCTGGGCTCAGGTTAAATCCCGGGTCAGAGCAAGACAGAAATACAATCTTGTATCTGGCCCAGCAGGCGTGGAGAGTCTCAGCTGACTATTTCCAGACAAGGTGAAGTATCTCATCTGTGAAAACAGTGCTTACCTGCAGGCTCTTGACGACGGCCAAGTGAAGGAAACTGCAGGATGTTAACTTCTCTCCCTGAAACAGGAGAACCCTGAAGAAGCACACCTGCTCATCTAATTGCGTCTCCTGCAACACTGGCAGCGGTCCACAAGGAACATGAAGTTCTGTTTTCATACTGGTGCTGCATGTGCACTGATAAATTATGCATGTCCTTTGTGTGTGTGCGTGCTTAAACTTGGCCTGTGAATTTCTTAGGTACTTACCTTGCCAGTGAATTTTATTATTTAACTAAAATGTTGCTTTAAGATCAATGTTAAAATAAATGATAGGATTCTGTTCTATTGTGTAGGCATTATATAGAATTCTCTTTTATGAAATATTGTAAATTAACCAGAGGCCCTATGCATGAAATTCGTGCAAGGGCCTCGGCCCTCCCAATCCTGGCTTAGCATATTATGCTTTTATTATTATACTAGGGGCCCAGTGCACAAAAATTTGTGCACTCGGGAGATCCATCAGCCTGACCTGTGCCCTCTCGCAGTCTGGGACCCCTCTGGGAATGTCCACCTGCTGGTGTGCCTGGTCAGCCTGGGTGAGGGGCTGATGGCTGTTTGCAGGCTGGCCAAGCCCCCCAGTGGTGTCCCTCACCCCATTGGGGTGTGGCCAGCATGGGTGATGGGCTGATGGCTGTTTTCAGCCTTTCAGGGTGCCCACAGCTCCCATTGACCCAATGTCCCAGCAAGGCTGGCTGGAAGCAGGTTTCTGGAGTTTGTTTATCTTCTATAATTGATACACTGTTCCTTTAAGCTGGGACCTAGTCAAATAACAAAACCTCCTCTCTGCTTCAGCTCTGGCTTCTATAACGAAACAATGTTTCCCTTAGAAGTCAGGCCCAGCCTGCTGTTTGCTTCAGCTCCTGAATAGAGACATTGTTGCAAATATGTTGTTCCCTGAAGCAGAGAGAAGCCCAGGTGGCCTGCAAACAGTTTCACTCCTGCTGCAACGCACGCTGCCTATTTACTCAGCTCCCTGAGTGCCGGCCTCCTGTTGGCTGGGTTAATGTGCATACAGTCGCTCTGATTGGCTGGTGGGCGTGGCTTAGGTATCCTGAAGGGATGATCAATTTGCATATTATGCTTTTATTATATAGGACTAGAGGCCCGGTGAATGAGATTCATGCATGAGGGTGGTGTCCCTCAGCCCAGCCTGCACACTCTCTAATCTGGTATTCCTTGGGGGATGTCTGACTGCCAGTTTAGCCTGATCCTAATAGCTCACCTACCTGCCTGCCTGATCACCCCTAACCACTCTGCCTGGCAGCCTGCTTGCCCCTAACTGCCGCCCACTGGTCTTCTTGCCCCCAACTACCCCCCTTGCCAGACTGATCACCCCTAACTGCTCCCCCTTGCTGGCCTGATCACCCCCAACTGTCCCCCCTGCTGGCCTGATAGCCCTTAACTGCCTCTGCCTTGGCCCCACCACCATGCTTTGTCTGGAAGAACATCTGAAAGGTCTCCTGGTCTAATTAGCATATTACCCTTTTATTAGTATAGAGTAGAGGCACGATACATAGAATTCATGCAAGAGTAGGCCTTCCTCCCCCCAGCTGCTGGCACCAGCTTCCCTCTGACACCCAGGACCCCGGTTTCCCTCACA
>PVJC01052672.1:0-11081 GCA_004026665.1 Murina feae
CTGGTCTTGCCTGGGATTCCTTTTTAAAAGTTACTTTATTGACTTCTGAGAGGAAGGGAGAGGACAGGGGAAGGAGGGAGGGAGGGAGGGCGGGAGGGAGAGAAGGAGGGAGGGAGGGAGGGAGGGAGGAGCATCAATGACGAGAGAGACCCCGGCGACCAAACCTGCAACCCAGCCGGTGGCCTGACCGGGAATCGACCTACTACCTCCCGGTTCATAGGTCAGTGCTCACCACGAAGCCACGCCGGCCGGGCGCCTGGGACACTCCTTTGTTCCATGTCTCTATTATTTCCATCTTTCTGAGCTGTGTTTTGCGACCAGCTTGGACTCACTCTGGGAGAAGTGTGTGGACATGAAACTCTGATGCGGACATGCATGGCGATCTCCTAGCTGCGCTCATCGCTCTGTGCGATCACATACGAGCGAGAGCCAGCCCTGAGGGTGTGAGAGTGACTGCAATGACTCGGGGAAAGCATGTGGGCCCCTCACCTCTCACCACCAGGGAAGTCATGGGGACGGCGACCTTATCCGACCTGAACGGGACGGGAGACCAGGCCGCGAACGGACCATTCCCTTAGGGATCCCACGTGTGTGTCCGTGTGTCCGGGACGTGTGGCGAGGTCATCGTGTTTACATCGTAGCTTCTCTCTCCGGCGGTAGATGCTCCCGGGCACTTACTTGTCCTGTGAGCAGTGGAAGCTGCGAGCTTTATAAATCCACGACCTCCTGACACGGACACCTCGGTGCGCCCAGATCCCAGCAGCGCAAGGGGCTTGACGGTGATGATCGTGTTTACGCAGCAAATGTAACCTTAGCTTTTCTTTCTCATCAACCCTGCAGCGTTCCAGCTCAAGAAGTGCCCGCCGCCCCCGGCCGTGCCACAGGCGGAGCTGCTCCGTGAGGACGAGGACTTCGAGATCGGTGAGGGCGCGTCCCCCTGAGGCCACGGGTTCTCCCTCCCTCGCACCCCCTGCGGGAGTCACTCCCAAGAGTGGGTGTTTGTCAGAAAATCCCACAGCCCCACGGGGAGCTACACACCCAGGTCACGCACCCGACACACATGTTTCCCTTCTGTCCTTTCCATGACTTCTGGGTTCCGTCACGTGAAGTTCACTTGTCACTTGGGGCCCATTTCCCGCCCAGGCACTTACTGTCTGTGTTTTCCTCTTTTTTTAAATATATTTCTATTGATTTCAGAAAGGAAGGGAGAGGGAGAGAGAGAGAAACATCAGTGATGAGAGAGAATCATGGATCAGCTGCCTCTTACACACCACACACTGGGGATGGAGCCCGCAACCCAGGCCTGTGCCCTGACCAGGAATCCAGTCTGACCTCCTGGTTCATAGGTCGGTGCTCAGCCACTGAGCCACGCTGGCCGGGCATGTTTTCCTCTGGAGTTGAGCAACATTTTCTGAGGCAACACACAGATGCATGGTTCCATAAGGGAGGCAGGACCCTAACCTGGAACCTCGTCCTCTGTGGCTAAAACAATGGCCGGTGTAACGGGCCTTCCATCCCGCTGGGCCCAGCTGGTGAGCGTAGTGAGTGATGGGCGTGGGAAGTCCCGCCTTTTGACTTCTGTGAAAGGTCCGTTCATCCCACGTACACTCGTCCCGTCAGGAGTCCAGCCCCGGGACATGTCTGTGGAGCAGTCACCGGGCCCAGGGCTTCTCGGTGGCGCTCTGTCCTGTCTGTGGTGACGCCGTGACTCAGACCTGGTCCAACAGGGGACCGGCATTCTCCTACTCAAATGGCAGAGTTAAGGGCGCCGTGTGCCCATCAGGCCAGGTCCCCTGCGGCCTCTCTGGAAGCTGAGAATCCCAGTGCCTAGTTCCCGTGCCGGCCCCGTGGCCCTCGGGGGAGGGGGTGGGACGGGACAGGTGGTCGGGAGTGGATGCCGCCCGTAACGTCCATCCTGACGCTGCTTGAGTGTCAGGCCATGTTCATTTCTATGAACAAGGCACTGAAAGGGGGATGTTTTGTCTAGAATGAAGCTGGGCCTGGCTGATTTGGGATAGAGCATTGGTCTGCGGACTGAAGGATCCCAGGCTCCATTCCCAGTCAAGAGCACAGGCCCAGGTTGCAGGCTGGATCCCCAGTGTGAGGCGTACAGGAGGCAGCCGATCCATCATCCTCTCTCACCATTGATGTTTCTATCTCTCCCTCTCCCTTCCTCCCTGAAATGATAAAAATATATTTAAAAATAGGAATAGATAGAAAGGAGGATGGACATGGTTTGCCTGCTGAGGATGCTGGTTAGGTCGGGCCTGTGTGTGAGGCGCCCACACTCTGGGTGTCATGGAAGCCAGTTTCTGAGTGTCATGTGGACTCTTGCAGGGGACTCCGTGCGGTACCTCTGCCACCCCGGCTACACGCTGTCGGGCTCAGATACGCTCACCTGCAAGCTCGGAGCCCAGCTGCAGTTTCAGGGTTCGCTCCCCACGTGTGAAGGTATGTGAGCGAAACCGCAGTGTCTGTGTCCCACATGGAACACACATGCCCTGGCGGGGGAGGACTTCTTCGTGTGGGTCTGACCATGCCCTTCCTCTAGGCCCTGAGCCCACAGCCACAGTCCCCTGCACACAGAAACCACTCGTGGGCGCTAGAACAGAAAACCACATCAGCCCCGAAGGCTTGCTCTGCCCCCAGCAGGGTCTCCGGGTTTCAGACATACGGAAGCACTGAAAGAAGTAAAAGCAAAACCTGAACTCCCAGGCCTGGGTGCTGCCACCCGTGTTCACCGGGAACCCGTGTCCCGTGTCCCTGTTTCCTTCCAGCCATCTCTTCCTCTCGCTGAGGTTTGTGACGCATTTCAGGGCTGATCGAAGGCAGGGCTATGCCTCTCAATCCTCCCGCGGTGGGTCCACGCCAGCTGGTGCTGAGCGTTGGTTTGTGTAATGTGCAGACAGACCACAGCGTCAGTAAACGCACCCTTTCTCTCTGTGACGTGTCGTACGGCATGAGCCAGGCACAGGACAGACGGCACGCAGGCAGAGCCAGGGTTGAGGCGGAGTCGGTGGGTTCAGCGGGTCTGAACATCATCAGGTCACTTTCACAATGTCCTTTACAGGACGTTATAGGGGGAAGGAGGACTCGGAACAATATAAACAAGCAAAAGGCCCAATGCACGCGGGAGGAGTGCTGCTCTGCCTGCATAAGGGCAGGCTGGCCCCGGGGCTCCGTAATTGGGAGCGTTGGCCCTGTGCACAAAAGGTTTCGGGTTCGATCCCCACTTCGGGGTTGTAGGGAAGGCAACCAGTACTTCTCTGTCTCTCTGTCTCTGTCTCTCTCTCTCCCTCTCCCCCTTCCTCTATCTCTAAAAAAGAAAAAGAAAAAAACTAAGCCCTAGCTGTTGTCACTCAGTGGATAGAGCGTCAGCCTGTGGACTAAAGGGTCCCAGGTTCGATTCCCGGTCAAGGGCCCAGGCCCAGGTTGCGGGCTCGATCCCCAGCGGGGAGTGTGCAGGAGCAGCAGATCCATGATTCTCTCTCATCGTGGATCTTTCTCTCCCTCCCTTTCGCTTCCTCTCTGAAATCAATAACCATATTTTTTTTTTAATGAGAAAAAGAAGCTCAGCTAAAGTCAGTTTTATTTTAGGACTTCACATCAGGGGCCACATTGGGTTCCTTTAAGAAACTGAGGCTCCTCTCGGGTGTGGAGGCTGGGCTCCTCGGGGACCCTGCACCTGAGGCCCAGGTTCGGGGGGAAGCCAGGTCTCAGCCTGGATGGCTCCTCGGCCTCCGGCAAGTCCCGAGGCCTGAGCCTGAGCAAGGGACCATTTCTCTCCCTTTCAATGCCCTTGGGACAGAGAGGGTGTGGGGGCGGGAACACTCCGCCTCCCGCCTCCCCTGGATGTGGGGTCCCTGGAGACACTTAGGCCGGAGACTGAGGAATCATTTTCTTGGGAAATCAGTCGGTGCCACCTCCCAGCAGCCACAGTGACCTTGAGGGCTTTTCCCCAAGGTGTGGGGTCAGGTGTCAAATGTGCCTTTGCCGTCAGATGGAGAAGCTAACTGGGGCAATTTTTCTTGTTTTAATTCCGACAAAGGCAGCCATAATGCCTCGCACAGAGGACCCTAAGCAAACCCTGCCTCCTTCATTCAGGGACAACTTCAAAGACAGAGAAGCGCTTCATGCTGTTGCCTCTCCCCAATCCGGCCTCGTTTACATCTGAGTCAGATTAGTTCACACGGACCCAGGGACAGAGCAAATGGACGCCTGGTTTGTGGCCATGTGCGCTGAGTGGCTTCGCTGTCACACATTTTGGGTGTAGCATCTGCCAGCGAGACGGGCTCTGTGGACTCGGCGGAGGTCCCTGTCCTCTGCCCCCTGCCCTGAGCAGGGCACCCAGCACCCCGGGCTTCTCCTGCCCCATCAGGAGGGTCTCTGAGAGGAGCAGGGATGTAGCCCAGCTGTGCTTCCCGAAGCGCCTTGTTTAAGGGGAGCTCAAGCTCAGATGCCTGGACCCAGGTCAGAGGCCCGACCACGGCCTCTCACTGTGGGATGGACGTGACTGGGCTCGCAGGGGGCTGTACCCAGGACATTCTCGGTGAAGAGCCACCTGGGAAGACCCCCAGCCCCCCAGGCGCTCGCTGTGGCCATGACCTCTGGGCAGGGGTGGCCCCCTGTGAGCAGGGGTGACAGGTGGGTCCTGGGGGCTGAGTGCCCTCTGCAGGGGGTGTGACCTGGTTGGACACTTGTCTTCATTTAGACCCTGAATGGGGGTCAGAGGCCTGACACCAGCAGGCAGTCCCTTGGGTCTCTCGCACCCACGGGCCCTGTGGCTGAACCCAGTGCTGACCCTCTCCCCGGAGACCCCAGGGATGGCCATGGGTCCCACAGTCCAGGACCCCTACTTATTTGTTTAGTTTTTATTTATTTTTAATTTAAAAATGTATTTTTGTTGATGTCAGAGAGGAAGGGAGAGGGAGATATAGAAACATCCATGATGAGAGAGAATCATGGATCGGCTGCCTCCTGTACGCCCCACACTGGGGATCCAGCCCACAACCCGGGCCTGTGCCCTGACCGGGAATCAAACTGTGACCTCCTGGTTCACAGGTCGACACTCAGCCCCTGAGCCACGCCAGCCGGGCAAGGTCTCGCTTTTCAGCTGAGGTGGGGAAGCGTGGGATTCTGGGTGGATCCCCCACACCTGACCTGGGTTAGGAGGTGGGGGTTCGGTGTCTACAAAGGCGACACAGCAGGGCAGTCGCTACTCCCATGTCACTCCGGCTCCAGGGCAAGGCAGGTGGGCAGGGCTAGACTCCGATCCCCCTGGTCCAGGTAAGAGGACTTCCTCGCTCGGCATCTCTTCTCTATTTGGCTGCCCTGGGGTCGGGGTGATGACTTGACCTCCTTGACCCTAGAGTTAAATAGGGACCTGTGCGTCCTCCTCCTGCCCATCATCCTTCTTCCTGTCCATCACCTACCTATGTCAGCTGACTGTGTGCCCTGCATGTCAGTGTATGCCATACATGAACAGATCTCTTATGTGTTGTACATGTATGATTATCTTATGTGCCACACATACATCATTCTCTTACATGTCATACGTGAACCCTTATCTTATGTCATATGTGCATCATTCTCTTAGAGGTCATGCATGTATAGTTCTCTTGTGTCATGCATGCATCATTCTCTACATGTCACGGGTGCCTCGTTCTCTCCAGATGACAGGAGGATGTTACAGTGTGGTCATTGTCAGTCAGTGCTGGTCCCTGCTGGGTGCCCCGCCTTCCCTGGGCCAGAAGGCAGTGGGGACGCCTTTCCCTCCCTGGCCTCCCACGTGCAGGGCGGGCACCGACCCACTGGGCGTTCCCTTTGTTATGGAGAACTTTCTCATCCCTCCTCAGCACAATGCCCTGCCAATGAGGTCCGCACGGAGTCGTCGGGGGTCATCCTCAGCCCGGGTTACCCCGGCAACTACTTCAACTCGCAGACCTGCTCCTGGACCATCCGCGTGGAGCCCCCCTACAACATCACCCTCTTCGTGGACAGCTTCCAGAGCGAGAAGCAGTTCGACACCCTGGAGGTGTTTGACGGTGCGTTCCTCGTGGTGGTTCACGTGCCGTGACCTCGGCCTGTGGCATCAACCACACCCTCACAGAGTTTTTCTCTCACAAGAACATGATGTATTATCACGTTAAACTACACGACCCGAACAGGAAAGGAGTTCCTCTCACATTGTGAATCTCGGAATCCGGTGCCCATACACCACGAACATCTGTCAACGTTGCAACTGTCAAACAGTTAGAAACCTCGCGATTCACTGACGATGGGCTGAAGTGCTTTAGTCATTCCTTACGTGGGGATTTAGGGCAGCTGCCCTCAAACAGCTCTTCGTTTCTTGCTAAGAATTCTATTCATTTAGAAGATATTTTAGGAAGTTTAAGATTTAGGAAATAAAGGCACTCAATTCGATGTAAATGACTATTGTACTAGAAATATATAAATACTAGTGGCCCAGTGCATGAAATTTGTGCACATTAAAAGGGGATTAATTAAAGGAAATATTTTAATATTGCTATTTGCCCTTTCTCTGTAATAGAAGTGTCAGAGATTAAAGAAAATTAGTTTCCCTGGCCTGGTGCCAGGGCGGCGGATGTCTCCTGTCAAGATCTGTGGGTGGAAGGCACGACCTAAGGTCCCCTGTCAAACCCCATGCAGGAGGTGGGTGGGCGTGCAGCCTCAGGTCCCTGCTGATTGCTCCTTAAGGCTCGTTAATGGGAACTTAGCCTCAGCTGTGGGTGAAAATTGATCATCACTCCAATATTTGCATATTCCCTCTTTATTATGTAGGATAATGGCTCACAGAGATTTCTAGATGATAAATCCTGCAGGAGTCTTTAATAAACAACTTTTTAAAATTACTCTTATATATTTTTGTATAATTCTAATAAACTTTTTAAAAATCCTCACCTGAGGACACACATTTCATTGATTCCATGAGGGAGAAGAAAGGAGAAGAAGAGAGAGAGGAACATCAATCGGTTGCCTCCCATGCACACCCAGACCCGGGATCAAGCCCGCGGCCTGAGCATGTGCCCTGATTGGGAATACACTGCGACCCTTCGGTGTATGGGCTGGTCCTCTAACCATTACCCCGGCCAGGGCCCTAATAGACTTTTTAACAGAAGAATGCGATGCTTGAAATGAAAGTGTGGTTGAATTGTCAATTTGGACTGAAACCGATGTGAATAATTTTATCACACCCCAGGAAATTAGACGAACATACAATTATGGCTGCACATAATAATAAGGTTTTCACATGTTCTGGAAAATTTGTCATTATGTTCTGGTAAATCATCAATTCAGTGAACATAAATTTACTGTAATTGATTCTGATTCATTCGACGGCTGTTCACATGCCTTTTGTGGGCTGATGAACAGAAATGACCGAGTTGCTCGTATGGGTAGATGCTACATGGATTAATGTGTGGTTGCCCAGATGCAGTGCTCAGTTGGAAATTAAGTTTACACGCATACACATAGAAACGAAGTATTTTCATTTTCAGAGGTGTGTGCTTACGTGTGCAATAGTCCCCCCTTATCCACCTTTCCCATTATCCACTGACAGCTGTGGTCCAAAAATATGACATGGAAGATTCTAGAAACAGTTGGTAAGTTTTCAGTTGCGCTGTTCTGAGTGGCGTGATGGGATCTCAGGGTCCCGCTCAGTCCCTGGGACGTGAGTGTCGCTGTGCCCAGCGTCTCCCTGTGGACCAACCCCCCTACCGTGACCGGCCCTGACCCTGGCATCTCAGGCTGTGCCCCATCACCCTTCCTCTACTTAATGACAGTCCTGTAGCGCAAGGCGGTGAAGCTGCGGTTCAGGGGTGCCAGCGAGGAGCCTGAGTCCTCCCTGTAAGCGGGAAAGGAGAAAGTTCGGGAAAAAGCATAGGGATGCGGACCCGGCACTGTCCGTGGTCTCGGGCCACGGGGCTGTGTGTCGTGTGCCCAGGTGGCTGCTGTTTTAAAGATGGCTTCATGGGCAGCACACACCCTGGAATTGCCCTGGGGGCTGTGCCTGGTATCGGGGAGGCTCTGCTGCTGTTTCACCAGGAATGTTTCCTCCGCTTGGAAGGAGCCAGCTCCGTGCGCAACGGGCAGAGCCAGTGGGACGCGCCGTGTGGGCGCCACGTCCGGCGGGCGCCGTGTCAGCGTCCGTGTTTCTGTTTCACAGGCTCTTCCGGGCAGAGCCCGCTGCTCGTGGTGCTGAGCGGGAACCACACGGGGCAGGCGCACTTCACCAGCAGGGGCAGCCAGCTGTTCCTCCGCTGGTCCACGGACCACGCCACCAGCAAGAAGGGCTTCAAGCTCCGCTACTCAGGTGAGCGGAGACGGCGACCGCATGGACAGGGCTTTCCACGCGCGTGATCGCATTGCATGCAGGTTAGCCAGCCCGGCCGGCCGGTGGCGCGGGGGCTGAGCGTCCATGTATGAACAGGAGGTCACAGTGCCGCTCAGGGCACAGGCCCCGGGTTGCAGGCTCGATCCTCAGTGGGCAGCGTGCAGGAGGCAGCCGATCCATGACTCTCTCTCATCCTTGATGGTTCTCTCTCTCCCCCTCTCCCTTCCTCTCTGAAATCCATAAATATATTAAAAGAAAAAGAAATAGGTAGACAGGAGCCTCGTTTTGAAGATGAGTAAGAGTAAACGTCCATAGGAGCCGTGTGACGGAAGCTCTGAGGGGTGTCTTCCAATGAAGGGAGGGAAGTAAACTGCCCGTGGGTTAAGGATTTAATCATGTACCACGGAGCCCCGTAGGGAAAGCAAAGACATTTCCCCAAAATAAAGTTCTACCAGTTAGCCTTCAGCTGGTTAGACACCAAGGGCACAAACGGGAAGAGGTGATCGCGATGCTTTACCGTCAGCAATCACCCTGTGGTGAGAGCAGGTGTCCTTCCTCAGAAACCGCCCGCCCTCTCTCCATGAGGGGTGGCCCCCCTGGAACCCTCAGCAGTGAGTGCAGTTCCTGCTCCCCACAGGCTCCGGGCACGGGTGTTGGGGGCACTTTTTAGAGCTGGTTACACACTGTGACTGATTTCCTGTTATTCGAACAGCAGAGCTGTTCCGACATCATCTAAGCAGGGAGATGGCGGGTCACTTAGCTTGTCTGTCTGTGTGTCTGTCTGTGTGTCTGTGTGTCTATGTGTCTGTGTGTCTGTCTGTCTGTGTGTCTGTGTGTCTGTGTGTCTGTGTGTCTGTGTGTCTGTCTGTGTGTGTGTCTGTCTGTGTGTCTGTGTGTCTGTCTGTGTGTCTGTCTGTCTGTGTGTCTGTGTGTCTGTCTGTCTGTGTGTCTGTGTGTCTGTGTGTCTGTGTGTCTGTCTGTCTGTCTGTAGCCCCTTACTGCAGCCTGACCCACATGCCAAGGAACGGCGGCATCTTGAACAGGACGGCGGGGGAGCTGGGCAGCACTGTGCACTACTTCTGCCAGCCTGGGCACCGCCTGGTGGGCCGCGGCCACGCCACATGCACCCGGAACCCTGTGGGCATGTTCCAGTGGGACGCCCTCCCTCCGCTGTGCCAGGGTAAGACGGGTCCCCCCACCCCTCCCTGCGATCGCTGGCGCTGATGGCTCGGGCAGCTGTGGGCCGTGTCCGGGCCCTGGCCCGTCTCAGTGCCCGTGGGAGCGGCTCAGATGCGGGCGGACGAAGGTGCCCTCGGTGTGGTCCTCCCGGGCTTCCTGGGCAGAGGCGCCGACTGGCAGGTGCTGCCCTGCTCTGCACAGCTCCCTCATGGACTTGTGGCCCTCTCCCCTGAGAGTTTATTTATTACTGTTCATTCATTCATCCTTTTTCCAAGGGCCCAGAGCCTGCTGAGAGCAGGGAGGCCTTCCCATTAGGGGTCATCATTGGTCACTAGAGAGGGAGGGAGAGGGGAGACATCAATGGGAGAGCAAAGACTGGCCAGCGGCCTCCTGATACTCTCCCCCTTCTCCTCCCCATGCGCCCCTACGGGACCGAACCA
Source organism: Murina feae (assembly GCA_004026665.1). Lineage (NCBI taxonomy): Eukaryota > Metazoa > Chordata > Mammalia > Chiroptera > Vespertilionidae > Murina > Murina feae. The sequence goes on from PVJC01052672.1 coordinate 9,973, forward strand.
GCGGCTGTGGGTTTGTGGGGTGATGCCCACCACTGAGCTCCATGCCAGGCCCGGAGGCCGCATCTGAGCCTCGCAGACAGGGCGGCCGGAGCCGGGGGTCTGGGAGAGAAGTGCCTGTGGGGTTCTGCCCACAGTGTGTGCCCAGCTTCCCTCCTCACGGGCAGCGCTTCCTCACCGGCCTTCGCCATCAGAGCGACGGGCATGGCCTCTGGCCCGGCTCCTGGCCCCGCATCCTCCTGGGATCCCACTGTAGCTCAGGCCCGAGGCCCAGCCCCCGGGCAGGTGACTTGTAAAATAATGGAGGTTATGACAGAGGATGCATCGTAGCTCACTGCCGGCCTTTCACAGAACCTGTGGGAACATGGGCCCCGGGGTGGGGGACAGTGCATACGAAGGAGGGTTTGGAGCTGGAGGCAGATGCTCAGTGCCAGGAGTCCACACCGACGGGTCTGTGACCGTGGCACGGCCTGCTGTCCCCTTTCCAATGCTAAGTGGAGGGGTGCTCTCGCTCCTCTGGCAAAGCGCGTCGGGGTGGGCACAGGGCCACAGCCGTGGGCTTGGTCCTGGAAAGTGCCCTGAAGGCGGGTCATGCCGGCCGGGGTTTCCTTGTTCCTCTTCGACCCCCAAGTCCTCAGCGCCCGGCCTGTGCTGCGCGTGTGCAGCGCCTTAGAGAAGGGATCGCAGCAGCAGGAAGCACGGAAAAGCCGCTAACTGACGCCTCTGCCCCCCTAGCCGTGTCGTGCGGCCTCCCCGAGGCCCCGGGCAATGGCTCCTTCACGGGAACCGAGTTCACCTTGGGCAGCAAAGTCACGTACGAGTGTGACGAGGGCTTCACGCTCGAAGGCAGCCAGCGAGCCACGGCCGTGTGCCGGGAAGACGGGTCCTGGAGCCACGGAGGAACGCCGCCCACCTGCAAGCGTGAGTGGGGGCCGGTTCCCCGGGGGGGTCCTGGAGAGGGGCTTCCTGTGAGAGGCCCAGCTCCAGCTGAAGGGCTGAGCACCCGTCACTGCATCGGGGGCACAGCCCACGTCCTCACAAAAACCCACGTTTTCACACAAACCACGTCCCCACACAAACCTACGACCCCACACTAACCCACGTCCACACAC
>PVJC01052673.1:0-11066 GCA_004026665.1 Murina feae
GGACTGACAATTTTCGGGGGTTAAGGGTGTTGGGGATGCGTGAAGAGACTGGACAATAATTGTACACCTATGGATGAGGACAATGGGGGGGGCAAGGTCAGAGGTTGGGGTGGGAATTGGGAGGAGGGGAGCTATGGGGGAAAAAAGAGGAACAACTGTAATAATCTGAACAATAAAAATAAATTTAAAAAAAATAAAAAATAAAAAATAAATACTACAAAAAACAAAACAAAACAAAACAAAAATAAAAATATATTCAAGTTAAAAAAAAAAATAAATAAAATTCCAGCCTTCATTCCACACATATTTTTTGAGGGATGTCAGTAAGGCGAGGAATGCTCTAGGTGCATAGAATAATTGAATAAGATAGGTTAGATCCCTTTTGATTGTGGGAGTGAGCAGACCATCCTATCTAATAAAAGAGTAATATGCAAATTAGGAATCACTCTGTCACAAAGATGGCCACCCCCATGGCCCCAAGATGGCGGCACCCAGTTTGGTTCAGCCTTGCCTTTGAAGTGTTCAGGCCTATTAGCCAGGCAGGTGTCAGGGGAGGCGGAGGGCCCGATGGGGAGGAACAGGTGATGAGAGGGTGCTGGGGGTCCCCTGCCCAGGCCAGAGGCTTTCACCAGTGGCCTCAGGCATGGGCAGGGGAAGAGCCAGTGATCAGAGGGGTATGAGGGTGCCCTACCCAGGCATAAGGCCTAGGCCAGAGGATTCAGGCCTGGGCAGAGGCAAGGCCTGAGATCACAGGGGCCTGAGCATCAATGGAGGCAGCAAAGCAGGGGTCTGGGGGTCCCCTGCCTGGGCCTGTAGCCTTGGCCAGAGGCTGTAGTGGGGCAAGGGTGGAGCCCATGGTTGGAGGGGCCTGGGGGTCCCCTGCCCAGGCCTGGCTAGGGTCAGAGCCAGTGATTTCAGGAGTCTGGGGGTCCCCTGCCCAGGCCTGCATCCTTGGCCAGAGGTTACAGGCCTGGGCAGGGGTGGAGCCAGTGATCAGAGTGAACTACAGAGGAAACATATTTCCTTACCACTCATTGGCTAAGCTCCCTGTATGTCACTGGTAATATTCTTAGCAACTTGGGTAATAAGAATCTTTAAAGGTGATCTAGGGTTTTTTCACCACACTCCTGGAGGAAAAAAATGAAGGTCCACTGCTGGACGGCTAAGAAATGTAATATCCTGCCCTAGCTGGTTTGGCTCAGTGAATAATGCCTCAAGCCTGCTGACTGCAGGATCTGGATTCAATTCCGACCAACGGCATGTACCTAGGTTGCAAGCTCCTCCCTGGCTGGGGCCCACGTCAGGGTATATGCAGGAGACAACCAATCAAAATGTTCCTCTCACTTTGATGTTTCTCTCTGTTTTTCCTTTCTCTTCCACATTCTCTAAAAATCAATGGAAACATATCCTCAGGTGAGGATAAAAAAGAAAGAAAGAAAGAAATGTCATATTCTATGAAAGACACATCTTGAAAATGCCTAAAGAAAGTTGTCATTTTTTCAAGGTGAAGGGACTGGAGTCTGTGTTGATGAAAACACCTTGGTGGCTGCAGTGACTGGCAGTGGCTTCAGCAGTGGGGTGTTGGAGCTGGTGGCTTCCCCTGATTAGTCTGGTCACCTCCCACAAAGGGAGGCCAGACTGAGGCTTAGGCCCGATTCCCAAGGGGAGCAGTAGGACACCCTCTGAGAGCTCCCAATATGTGAGAGGGGGAAGGCTGGGCTGAGGACCCCCCTCCCATGCACGAATTTTGTGCACCGGGCCTCTAGTAAACTTATAAATACTTGAATAAGCACAAGTTCAGATTATATTAAGTGCTAAGAAAGAATAAGCAGGTAGTAGAACGGAGAGTAACTTGAGGCTACTTTCCATCAGGTGGTTAGAGAATATGTGTTTGAGGAGTTGTGATTCTGGCGCTAATCATGAGCTGTTTTAGACTATTCTTGCCATGTCCAGCCTTTTCCTGTGTCTATCAAATTTAATTATCCAACAATCCCACTTCTGGGAAAATATCTGCAGGAAAGGAAAATGCTAACTTAGAAAGATCAGCACCCCCATGTTCATTTCAGTATTATTTACAATAGCCAATACAAGGAAACAACCTGAGTGTCCTTTGATGGATATACAGATACAGAAAATGAAATATTAATCTAGTGTATAAAAAGCTAGGAGCTGAAACAACCAAAATGACTATATGACCAAACAGCAGGCTTCATGGGGTGACCAGGCTGTCGGGGGGGGGGGGGTGGGGTTGAGGGATGACCAAACGATCCAACAGCAGGCTGTGTGGGGTGACCAGGCCGGCAGGGGTGGCAGTGAAGGGTGACCAGGCTAGCAGGGGAGGGGCAGTGAAGGGCAACCAGGCTGGCAGGGGGGAAGTTGTGGTGATCAGGCCGGCAGCAGGGGAAAGTTAGGGGTGACCAGGCTGGCAGCAAGGGCAGTGAGAGGCCACCAGGTTGTTCCAGGGGAGCAGTTTGAGGTGGCCAGACAGGCGAGAAGTTAGGAGCCAGTAGTCAAGATTTGTGAGAGGGATTTCCGACTGCCAGTTTAGGCTTGATCCCTGACCCTAATTCTGCCACCACACACACCCTGGGCCCCCCTCTTTGGGTTGATCACAATTGATCACACTGCAGACCAGTGGCTTGGGCCTTGTTCTGCGGGGCAATCATGGGGCAATGGCCAAGTACCGGACCAATTGCATTGCACCCATCTTGGCTGGCCTGGCACCAGTGGGTGTCGTACTGTGGTCCTGGATGGTCGTCCTGATGGTCGTTGCACTGTTTGGCCATTTGGTACATTTGCCTATTTCACTTTTTATTATATAGGACTAGAGGCTCAATGCACAAAATTTGTGTATGGGGGAAGGAGTGTCCCTCAGCCCAGCCTGCACCCTCCCCATTCTGGGACATAACTGTCACAATCCAGGACTGCTGGTTCCCAATCGCTCTCCTGCCTGCCAGCCTGATTGCCCTCTAACCACTCCCCTGCCAGCCTGATTAACACCTAACTGCTCCCCTGCCTGCCAGATTGCCCCCAAATGCCCTCCCCTGCCAGCCTGATCATTCCAATTGCCCTCCCCTGCAGGCCTTGTCCCCCCAAGTGCCCTTCCCTGCTGGCCCCATTGCCCCTAACTGCCCTCCCCTGCCAGTCTTGTTGACACTAACTGCCCTCCCCTGCAGGCCTGGGCCCCCCCAATTGCCCTCCCCTGCAGGCCTAGTCATCCCCAACTGTCCTCCCCTGTTGGTCATCTTGTGCTCACATGGGAGCAGCCATCTTGTGTGTTGGAGTGATGGACAATTTGCATATTAGCTCTTTATTAGATAGGATTGGCATTAGTTTGCCCTATTTATTTGACTTATTTGTATGAAAAGCTGTTTAATCTGTTATCTCTCTCCCTAATGTAGTCCATTGTGGACATTGCATCCTGAAACTCATATTTAAATTATTTATTTAAAAAATTTTGAAAACTCTTCATTGGTTTAGGATATGGTCACATTACCTGGCCATAGCCTTCAAGGCCTCTCATAATCTGACCACAACCCAGTTCCTCACACAACCATCTTTTTCCTCTTCCTACTTTCTAGCTCAGTTTCTTCTCTTAGAATCTACACTCTGCCATCCTTCCTCAACCTCACAGTTGTCTTAATCCTGTATATTGAGGGGATACAGAATACATGTGCCAATTTGGCAAGTGGATTGTTTTGAGCTGAAGGAAGTTAAGACCCAACTGACTCCAGAAAAGCTTTTAAGTTCTCTCTTAAATGCTATATCTAATCTAATAGAGTAATACTGAAATTGATCGTTTCTACCAGACGCCTAAGCCAAGCCCAGCAGCCAATCAGAGCGGCTGTATGCAAATTAACCCAGCCAAGATGGAGGCCGGCAGTCATGGAGCTAGGGTAAACAGAGTCTTCTGTTGCAGCAGGAGTAAACTGTCTGCTGCCTGCTGGGCCTCACTGTGCTCACAGCAACATATTTGCAACATTGTTGCAATTATACAAGCCTCAGAGCTGAAGCAAACAGCAGGCTTCCGTTGCACCAGCGATGGAGGAAACTGCCTGCCTAGAGTCTACTAAGGCAACATTCTTTCAATTATAGAAGCCTTGGAGCTGAAGCAAACAGGAGGCTTCGTTACCTGTCTAGGCCTCAGCTTAAAGGAACAGTATCAATTATAGAAGATAAATAAACCCCAGAAACCTGCTTCCAGCCAGCCTTGCTGGGACATTGGGTCAATGGGAGCTATGGGCAGACTGAAAGGCTGAAAACAGCCCTCAGCCCCGCACCCAGGCTGGCCACACCCCAATGGGGTGAGGGATTTCACTGGGGGGCTTGGCCAGCTTGCAAACAGCCATCAGCCCATCACCCAGGCTGGCCAGGTACCCCAGTAAGGACCCAAAACCTGAAGGGACTGTGGGCAGCCTGAAAACGGCACTCACCCCGTCACCCAGGCTGGACACACCTCAATGGGGTGAGGATCCACATGGGGGGGGCTTGGCCAGCTTTCAAACAGCCATCAGCCCCTCACCCAGGCTGACTAGGCACACCAGTAGGTGGACATCCCCAGAGGGGTCCCAGACTGCGAGAGGGCACAGGCTGGGCTGAGGGACCTCCCAAGTGCACAAATTTTTGGGCACCCGGCCCCTATATACATACATACATACATACATACATACATACATACATACATATATATAGATAGATAGATATATTTACTCTAATAAAAGAGTAATATGCAAATTGACCATCACCTGAGACACCTAAGCCACACCCACCAGCCAAGTCACGCCCACCAGCCGATCAGAGAGGCTGAATGCAAATTAACCTAGCCAAGATGGAGGCCGGCAGCCACAGAGCTAGAGCAAACAGGAGGCTTCTGTTGCAACTGCCTGCCTAGGCCAGCTGGGCCTCTACTAAGGCAACATTGTTTCAATTATAGAAACCATGAAGCTGAAGCAAACAGGAGGCTTCATTACCTGACTAGGCCTCGGCCTGTTGGGGTGCGGTGTGAACCTGTACAACCTGGACAAAGTCCCTGAGACCCTGGAGTTTTTTGAGCTGCTGGGGACAGACTATGGGGTCGGCTCTGAGACAGGTGTCTTGCTCCCCGTAGAGTCCCTGGATGGGTTCCCTGTTCATGAGCCTGTGGGTGCACAAATTTTTGTGCACTGGGCCCCTAGTATGTGTGTGTGTATATATATACACACACACATACTAGGGGCCTGGTGCACTGGGTGGGGGTCCTTAGCCCAGCCTGCCCCTCTCACATACTGGAAGTCCTCAGGGGATGTCCTACTGACGGCTTAGGCCCGCTCCCTATTCCCCTTGGGGAGGAGGCCTAAGTCATAGTCTGGCCTCCCTTTGTGGGAAGTGACCAGGCTAATCAGAGGAAGCCACCAGCCCTATCACCCTGCTGTTGCAGCCACTGCCAGTCACCACAGCCACCAAGGTGTTTTCATCAACACAGACACCAGTCCCTTCACCATAAAAAAATGACAACTTTCTTTAGGCATTTTTAAAGTCCCTTCACCATAAAAAAATGACAATTTTCTTTAGGCATTTTTAAGATGTGTCTTTCACAGGATATGACATTTCTTTCTTTCTTTCTTTTTTATCCTCATCTGAGGATATGTTTCCATTGATTTTTAGAGAATGTGGAAGAGAAGGGAAAAACAGAGAGAAACATCAAAGTGAGAGGAACATTTTTATTGGTTGCCTCCTGCATATGCCCTGACCTGGGCCCTGGCCAGGGAGGAGCCTACAACCTAGGTACGTGCCTTTGGTCAGAATTGAACCCAGACCCTGCAGTCAGCAGGCTCTCAGTCAAATCAGCTAGGGCAAGATATGACATTTCTTAGCCCTCCAGCAGTGTGGTGGAAAAACCCTAGATTGCAGTTAGGGATTCTTATTACCCAAGTTACTAAGAATATTACCAGTGGTATACAGGGAGCTTTGCCAATGAGCGGTAAGAAAAGGTGTTTCCTTTGTAGTTCACTGCGATCACCAACTCTACCCCTCCCTCTCCAATCCCAGTTCCATCCCTGCCCAGGCCTGTAACCTCTGGCTGAGGCTGCAGGCCTGGGTAGGGGACCCCCAAACCCCTCCTATCGCTGACTTCACAGAGCCCAGGCCTCTGCAATCACCAGCTCTGATTCTGCCCCCTGCCATCGCTGGCTCTGCCCTTGTCCCACTGGCAACCTCTGGCCAAGGCTACACGCCTGGGCAGGGGACCCTCAGATCCCTGCTTTGCTGGCTCCACTGGTGCTCAGACCCCTGTGATTGCAGGCTCTGCCACTGCACCTCTGATTGTTGGCTCCGTGGAACCCAGGCCCCTCCAATCTCTGGCCTTTCCCCTGCCCAGGCCTTTGGCCTCTGGCCCAGGCCTTATGCCTGGGTAGGGCACCCTCATACCCTTCTGATCACCAGCTCTGCCCTTGCCCATGACCTTTTCTGCCCCTCGGGTTCCCTGCCTCCCCCACCACCTGCCTGGCTAACAGGTCTGACCACTTCAGTTTCAGGGCTGACCCGGACTGGGTGTCACCAGCTTGGGCTCTGGGGGTGGCCAACTTTTTCACGGAGTGACACCTAATTTGCATGTTACTCTTTTATTAGACAGGATATATATATATATATATATATATATATATATATATATATATATTTACATTGGGGCTTGTACCAGGAAGAGAACTGTCACCAGAGAAAACTTTATATATAAAAAAAGACTTTATCTGTGTGGTACAGCGAACATTTTTATTTTTATTTATTTTTTATTTTTTAAAAATATGTTTTATTGATTTTTTACAGAGAGGAAGGAAGAGAGACAGAGAGTTAGAAACATCGATGAGAGAGAAACGTCAATCAGCTGCCTCCTGCACACTCCCTGCTGGGGATGTACCCGCAACCAAGGTACATGCCCTTGACCTGAATCGAACCTGGGACCCTTGAGTCTGCAGGCCAACGCTCTATCCATTGAGCCAAACCGCTTAGGGCCAGTGAACATTTTTTTAACCAAACATTTGCTCTTCTCGTCATCCCGTGAACTCTCCTTCTCCCCCTTGAAGCTCTAGACTCCTACTCCCTTCTTAGCTCAGGGTGGTGTATGAGCCTCAATTGCCTGACGGCCTTTGAGTATAAATGTGTTTTGAGGGCTTCTGTATATATGTAATTGTATTTGGTTTTCTTGTGTTAATGTGTTTTATGTCAATTTGATTATTAGACCAGTCAACAAAACTGGGAGGGATGCAGGGGGTTTAAATATGTCTCCAGCAGTAAAGGCTCCGGAACTTGTTGGACTCTCTGTTTAACCCTCTGTCACTGTTTAACTTTATAGCCTCAGGTTTGCTGACTACCCAGAATGCTGGAATGCCACCCAAAGGTAAAGGTCATGTCCTGGGGAAGGAGGTTAATGAAGGTATAGAGTGTGGGTGTTATCTCTTAACGCAGAAATACATTGTTCTTTCTGGTGAACTATGTGATACGCACCATATGCTTTCACTGTTAACCCCTATGGAGGAGAGAACCTGTCCTTGGTGAGTGTGGGTTTATCCCCTGCCATCCACCACTGGAGCAAGCATATGTTTTGCCCGTGTATGTAAAGTTTTCCTATTAAAGCTCTAATGAACTTGAATAAGGCTACAGGTCAGTTCTTCAGAATCAAACTTGAATGTAGACTTTGGGAATTTCCCCAACACTTGGCTTACCACACTAGAAGCAACCTGCCCCATATGACTTAGAGAAAAGACTCACCCATGTACCTTTTCACTTATAATGAGACCAGACACAGACCTTTTAATTATTATTTTTGTCTCAATAAACATGAACTGAGCTGTTTGACTTCACTGATCAATCAAAATAAACTGCTTGTAAGTAAACCTTAACTCAGCTTCCCTCCTTTCTCCAGTCCCCTGAACTTTGACCCACACTCCTTCTGACCCAGCCAGCAACCCTTCCTTATAGGTCCTGCCTAAGAATCAGCAAACCTCAGGGGAAAACGTTCCCTGATTATCCCACTCTCTCCACACCTGTTCTTTCCAGTAGACTGTTGTTGATCCTTCCCTATAAAAGACAATTCCTTTCTCCTTGGCCTGTGAGATGCTTGCTGCTCTATGCCTGGACTGTTTCCCACATCATAATAGTCTTCTTCCCTTTACTGCAAGAATCCTGTCAAATAAAGTCTCTTTTGACCCATCCAGATTTATATTTATTATAAAATACAGATTGCTAAATTTTCTCATTGTTTAACAGTTTAATCCAGTGGTTCTCAACCTTCCTAATGCCGCAACCCTTTAAATGCTATTCCTCATGTTGTGATGACCCCCAACCATAAAATTATTTTCATTGCTACTTCATAACTGTAATTTTGTTACTGTTATGAATCATAATGGAAATATCTGATATGCAGGATGTATTTAGGTGACCCCTGTGAAAGGGTCATTCAACCCCCAAAGGGATCGAGACCCATAAGTTGAGAACTGCTGGTTTAATCTCTTTTGCCCAGAGTTGGAGCTATTTTTTTCTTTTTAAATGACGATGTCAGCTTCATGTAGTGTTCCTAGCATGTCTTAATCTATCTGTGCCTCTGACTGTTCTCTATGACTATTTCCATCCATTTCTGTTTGTATTTGAGTGTTTGAGTCTGTCTATGCATGTCTACCTAATTTCCCTCCCTCTTCTTCACCTACCTGTCTCCTCGAGGCCCAGCTCCTGTCTTCAGTGGCTCTAGAGAGACTTGTATGTAGAGTAGGTTCCTCCCAGAGTCTGGTAGACTGCTGCTTCATACCTCCAGCCCAGAGGTAGGCTGTGGCTGTGGTCAAGGTGCCTGGTTTATACACCAAGAAGCAATGAAATGGTTTCACTTTTGGTTTTGTTGATTTTTTTTCTTTAAAAATATTCAGCCTATTAGAAGGAATTATACTTATAATGACCCATCGATTTAAAAATTAGTGTGATTAGAAGAGTAATTTGGTGTGTGTGTGTATGTGTGTGTGTGTGAGCTGAAGTGAACACAAGATGATGAACGTAGCAGAAACCGGAGAGTGAAAGAATTTGAGAGAAGAGACCTGAGCACATTTTCTAGGGCAGTTATTTCCTCAGGGAAAGTCCTTTAACTGCTCTACTGTTCTAATTCTCAAGGTACCCAAGGACAAAGAAAAGCATGCTCCCAGAGCTAATGAAATTTGATAGTTTTTATTTCCAGTAAAAGAATTTATGCTAGAATTAGTTTCAAGTGTTACAGTTTTCCAAAACTGGTTAGTTTGAAAAGTAATGAATCTTCCAACATTTTATTGCCTGATCTGGGTGATTCCATTCCATAGTGATCGAGTTTTCTAAAGGTGGGCCATGTAAAAAATTTAAAAAGCAAATTCTGGGTTTATTGTGAGAAAGAGAGACTTGTACTCATCTTTGTCTTTTACATTAGAGCTTTCTAATAATATTATTTCTTACAGTTGTCCCTCAAACTTAAACCCATGTAAAGCATTTTGTTTTATTGTTTCTCTGAATATAATGCATTTTGATATTGATTGCAGACCAGTACTGCCAGTTTCCTAACTTACATTTCATTTGAAAAATTCCAGTGTTATTCTGAATAAACTGAAGGAAAAATAGTTCACCCAGAGATCCTTAGAGACACTAGAGAAAGCTGGGAGGAGAGTGAGGCCAGAGAAGCACTTGTGATGCCAGGGAATTTGAGAGTGAGGGAGTCCATTCATTTTGCACTCTAGGTGCCTCACCCTCCTTCCAGCCCTACTCCCAGCTTGGCTGAAGGTACTGTGGAGTGAGGCAATGCATCTCTAATCCATTGATTAGTCTCAGAGAGAAGGCTTGCTCAGATACTGAGTCTCTCCAGCCTGGCATTGTCCTCTGATCCTTTCCTTCCAGCTGCCTCTTGAAATCTGGTGGGAGATACTTGCCAATTAAAATGGAGAGAGAGAAGAGGAAGGAAAACCAGATGACCCAGGTGTATTAGTAACAATTAGATCTTCCTTTGTTTCAACACCAGAGGTGTGGGTATTTTCCCTTCAGCAAGCAATTCTGCAACATCAACTGGGTGTCCTACAATACTACTCATCCTGACACTGTCTATCTGGATATAGTGTCAGATTACATGGGTTGAGGGTCAATCCCACCTCCAGATTCCAATGGCAAACAGCAGGTCCCCTGCATATTCATAACTTCTATCCAACCTATGAATCAAAATTTCCCACAAACCCCTTCATAGGTTCACAGAATCTAGGGGAACACTTACTTTTGTTTAGCAGTTTATTAAAGGACATGATAGAGGATACAGAGGAAGAGATACATAGGGCATGGTCTAGGAGGGACCTGAGGGCAGGAGCTTCTGTGCCGTGGAGTTGTGGTGCATCATCTTCCCAGTATAGGGTTGCATTCACCAACCTAGAAACTCTGAAACCCATGTTATTGGGATTTTATGGAGACTTTCTCACACATTATATATTATAGATACCATTTCAAGCTCCTCTCCCCTCTGTGGATATGGGATGGGGTTGAAAATACCAAGATTCTAATTGTGACTTTTATTTTTTTGGTACCAGCCCCCATGCAGGAACTCACCTAGAGCCACCTCATTAGGTCCAAATATATATTTTTCCTAGTGATATTTTAACTTTGAAATTTTTACAAGAGTTTGAGGAGCCCTGTGTCAGGAACTGGAATGAAGACCAAATGATTTATTTCTTTTTTTTATTTTTTTAATTTTTTTTATTTCATTGCTTAAAGTATTACAACAAGTGATAGATAAGTATTACAACAGATGATAGATAGATCTCCATTTTTCCCCTTGTCCTTCCCCCCCTCCCTAACCCTCAGATTCTTGTGTCCATTGATTATGCTCCTATGCATGCATGCAAGTCCCAGCCTTCCAGCTGTAGGATGATAGTCTGTTCAAGGCTGCTCTGTCTCTGTATTTGTTTATGTTTATCATTTTGTAATGGTCTTTATTATCCATAAATAAGTGAAGTCATGTGGTATTTTTCTTTCATTGATTGGCTTATTTCACTTAGCATAATGCTCTCCATTTCCATCCATGCTGATGCAAATGGTAAGAATTC
>PVJC01052674.1:0-11061 GCA_004026665.1 Murina feae
CGGCACTCCCTCCCCCGTCGCGCCATTGTGCGGTGGGCAAGTGGGGAGTCCAAGTTAACTTGTATAATAAAGCTCTCATGTTCTTGCAGCGGTTTTGGGGCTCACTTGTAGTCTTTGGGGGCCACGACTTCTGGGTACAACACTTTCTCTCTCTTCCCTCTCAACAACTTTTTCAATTTTATTATTTCCTCTTTTTCAGTCTGGTTTGGGGATTTCGGTTCTCACTATTGTATCATATCCTCCTAACACCTGAAAGAACAAATTTCTTCTCCTTTTTCGAGGAGTATTTTCTTTCTTTCTCACAAGAGTGACCCACTATTCCACCATTTTTACCTCGTTCTCCTCAGTCCTCCTAGTATTCTTAAAATTAAGCTCCTTTGTAGCAGGATGATTGAAGAGGCACCTATAATCTCACTGGAGGGAATTGGACCTTCAAATCTAGGTTAGGAGTGCAGAGGAGAAGAAATAAGAAAGAAAAACCATCCCTATCTAAATGGTTTGCTCTTCTTTTCCAGAAGATATAAGCCATTGAGAGATTTCTGGGAGGAAGTGATGAAATCGGGTTTGGTAATTTAGTATTCCCAAAAAAGAAGTCTCCCCCACATTGTAATTCATATCATGCTTGCCTTGACTGAAACTCTTTTTGGATATATAGTTTTCTGGCTTTGTTTTTGGAGTAACAATTGCATAGCTTAATTATGGCAATATTAAAATATTTTTCCCAGCATTTATTTCAAGCATTCATTTTTAAAAAGTATCATGAGTTGCTTTTCTTAGTTCATGATTAGAGAAACAAATTTATGTTTATTTTTTCACACGGATTTATCAATTTTGACTAAAATCTTAGGCTCTATAGAGCCTCATTTTATTGTTTTTATTAATATGTATATCTTTCAAAACTTTTCTATTCACTAAATCTGTCTCTCTTCTTGTGTATTTGGATATAAACAAAATATAACATTGAGAAAAGGGGCTATTTCTAAAATGTCATCATTATAGTTATTTACTTACTAGGGGCCCAGTGCACAAAAATTTGTGCACTTGGCGGGTGGGGGTCCCTCAGCCCGGCCTGTGCCCTCTTGCAGTCTGGGACACCTCGGGGGGGATGTCCACCTGCTGGCATGCCAGGCCAGCCTGAGTGAGGGGCTGAGGGCCATTTTCAGGCTGCCCACAGCCCCTTCAGGGTTCGTGCACTGTGGGGGTGGGAGGGCTGGTGAGTGCAGGCCTGGACGTTTCCCACCAGAGGGCCCATGATCACACACGCCTGGTGGGCCCCCACCGCTGAGGGGACACACTTGGCTCAGAGCTGGGTGGCGAGCCAGGGGCGGACGCTGGTGCAGGATCTCTCAGTGGGGCCCTGCTGCTGAGCAAACACACCCGGGGTGGAGCCGGGCAGCGGACTGGCTTTGGATTCTCCGCACTGTGCAGCAGATGCTCCCGCACGCCCTGTGGAGGCCCCTGGGGGGAGAATGAAGGTAGTGGACCCTGGACGGGTGTTCCTGGACACCCTGCGGAGGCCCCATGCTCCTGCATGCCCCGCAGAGGCCCCCAGGGGGCAGAGCCAGGCAGTGGACCTGGGACAGGTGCTCCTGGACGCCCCGAGGAGGCCCCTGGGGGGTGGAGCCAGGCAGTGGACCCCGGACGGGCACTTCTGAATGCCCCGAGGAGGTCCCAGGCCGGACCCCCCCTTCCCACTGAGCTGACACACCTGGCACAGCTATGCCGGCCACGGAGGCTCCCAGTACAGAGCCACCCTGCCAGCCTCCATCTTGGCTGGGTTAATTTGCATATAGCCACTGTGATTGGCTGGTGGGCCTGGCCGTGAGCAGAGGCTCAGCCTGCCTAAGCAGGCAGTTGCAACAGAAGCCTCTGGTTTGCTCTAGCTCCATGGCTGCCGGCCTCCATCTTAGCTGGGTTAATTTGCATACAGCCGCTCTGGTTGGCTGGGAGGCGTGGCTTGGCTGGTGGGGCGTGGCTTAGGTGTCTCGGGTAACGGTCAATTTGCATATTACTCTTTTATTATATTAGATTTTACAGCTAATACATGTGTGTCAGCGTATGTTAGCTGCATACTTACCATCCACTTTTCTTATTTCCTGACCACTACAGCCTCAATTCTATTCTGGTGGCAATGTGCCCAGCTTGAAAAATGAAATTGTTGCAGCTTTCCTTGTAGGTAGGGGTCATGTGACACTTCAGTTCAATCAAAAGCTTTTGCTGTTAGAAGCTTTAGCTGCCATCTTCAGATAATAAGGTGGTTTTGAGAATGAGAATATGTACTAAAAAAGGTTTTTCAAAAAGCTAGGAGAACCCGAGTCCCTGATGACATCTTAAAACTGCCTACCTCTGGATTGCTTATCTCTACAAGTTTATATGCGAGGAAAAAAAGCTAAAAATTTTGCATTAGCTGCTGTTACTTGGGTTTCTATTATAAGGACCTAAATCTGAGTCTTATGTCTAATGTCTATGACAATTCTGAGTTTATGGCTAGATCTTGAGTTTCCTTTTTGTTTTCATCATTCAAGTGGGTATAATGTAGATTAACTAAATTATTTAATACAAAATATTATTTGTTCTTTAAGTCTGAATTCTTCTCTTCTTTTGAAGTAGTGGAATGATCATTTTTAAAAAAGTGTGTCTGTTTTATTAAGATGATTAGAATACATATATATGTAAACACATATATATGCTTATAGATATTTTTTAAAGAGATGAACATTTGAAATAGGTTGTTAAAAAGCTTTAGTGGTTGAGCATCAACCCAGGAACCAGGAGATCACTGGTTCAATTCCTGGTCAGGGCATCGGTGTTTCTCTCTCTCTACCTCTCTCTCTCAAAATCAATAAAAATATATTTAAAAGATAAAAAAAAGAAACAAAAGTAAATAAAATATAGGTGTCCAAAGCATCATAATTCAAACTCTCTTTAGTGAAAATTTGTTTTTGTATTAGTGGCAAGCAGGGGGCTCAGGTGAGAGAT
This sequence comes from Murina feae, assembly GCA_004026665.1. Taxonomy (NCBI): domain Eukaryota; kingdom Metazoa; phylum Chordata; class Mammalia; order Chiroptera; family Vespertilionidae; genus Murina; species Murina feae. Next base: position 2,980 of record PVJC01052674.1, read on the forward strand.
AGGAACATATAGATAGGAGGTCCCTGAGGAAATTTTTCCTGTTTGGAATGATTCATTTTATTGCACAATATGTTTCTTTATTCCCTCTCTTTTTCTGTCCCAAGCATCTAGACCAAAAACTGTAAAGCCAGAGTTTTCTTCAAAGAACCCCTCTCTCCTTTAGAGAAAGAGCTGATTTTGAGCTGAATAAAAGCACTAGGGAGCCAAATTTACGCTTTTCCACAAAGTGAATCCCATAAAAAGTCTTATAAAGACCTCTGAAAAGGCATATGTTATAAGGACCTCCAAAAGACAGTAGCATTATTTTTCCTAATTCATAAAGTGGGGGGAAAGGTTAGGTAAGTAATACATCTGAAAGTACCACTCTAAATTATTATTTTTTAGCATATTATTATTATTTTTATTAATTTATTATTATTATTAATTAATTTATTTATTAATTTTTAAATCGTTATTGTTCACATTATTACAGTTGTTCCTCTTTATTCCCCCATAGGTCCCCTCCTCCCAGTTCCCACCCCACCCTCTGCCCTTACCCCGCCCCACTGTCCTCCTCCATAGGTGTAGGATTATTGTTGAGTCTCTTCCTGCTCCCCCAACACGCTTTTCCCCCCAAAAATTGTCAGTCCACTCCCTTTCTATGCCTCTGATTCTATTCTATTTGCCAGTTTATTCTGTTCATCAGATTTTTTTATTCACTTGATTTTTAGGTTCATTTGTTGATAGATATGCATTTGTTGTTCATAATTTTTATCTTTACTTTTTCTTCTTCCTCAAAGGATACCTTTCAGCATTTCATATAATACTGGTTGGGTGTTGATGAACTCTTTTAGCTTTTTCTTGTCTCTGAAGCTCTTTATCTGACCTTCAATTCTGAATGATAGCTTTGCTGGGTAAAGTAATCTTGGTTTTAGGTTCTTGCTATTCATCACTTTGAATATTTCTTGCCACTCCCTTCTGGCTTGCAAAGTTTCTGTTGAGAAATTATCTGACAGTCGTATGGGTAAGGTGACCAGATTTAAAGCGGTACACCTTTGACCAGGGAAGGTTCTTTTTTTCTGTTTTTTTTTTTAAAATTATTATTACTTAAAATATTACAAAGAGTGATCAGGACTTTTTTAAAATGCTGTGGGACGTGGGACAAACTGTTAAAAATCTGGACTGTCCCACAAAAAGTGGAACATCTGGTCACTTTAGTATGAGTGTCCCCTTTTAGGTAACTGACTGCTTTTTTCTTTCTGCATTTAAGATTCTCTCTTTGTCTTTTGCCCTTGGCATTTTAATTATGATGTGCCTTGGTGTGGTCCTCCTTGGATTCTTTTTGTTTGGAATTCTCTGCCCTTCCTGGACTTGTAAGTCCACTTCTTTCACCAGGTAGGGGCAGTTTTCTGTCATTATTTCTTCAAATAGGTTTTCAATATCTTGCTCTCTCTCTTCTTCTGATGTTCATACACTTGAAGTTGTCCCAGAGGCTTCTTACACTATCTTCATATTTTTGGATTCTTTTTTCTTTTTGCTTTTCCTGTTGGGTGTTTTTTACTTCTTCATATTTCATATCTTTGACTTGGTTCTTGCAATCCTGTAGTCTTCTGTTGGATCTCTGTATATTATTCTTTATTTCAGTCAGTGTATGCTTAATTTTCACCTGGTTTTTTTTTTCATATCCTCGAGGGTCTCATTAAATTTATTGGTGGTCTCTAGACAATTCTTGAAAAATCTTATATCTGTGGTTTTGAACTCTATGTCCAGTCATTTGCTTTCCTCCATTTCTGTCATTTGTGACCTGTTTCTTTGTCTCCGCATTTTGGCTGCTTCCCTGAGTTGATAGGGTGGCTTTCTGTGCTAGGTGTCCTATAGGGCCCAGTGGCTCAGCCTCCCCAATTACTTGAGGTGGACACTCTTGGTGCACCCCTTTGTAGGCTTTTTGCACAGTCTAGTTGTAGCTAAGCCTTGATTGTTGTTGGTATCACTGAGAGGAATTGACCTTCAGGCCACTTGGCTGTGAGAATCAGCTGTGTCTACAATGGGAGAACTTCTATGCTGGAGACACTCTTGTGGGGCAAGATTTGCTTCAGTGGGATTTTGGTGCTCACTGAGTCTGCCCCGAGTGTGTTCCTTATGAATCTGAGGAGTTGTATTTAGGATTGTACCACTCAGACCCCTGGGTACGCTGGCACTTGTATCTCCAAGGAGGTGCTACTCAGTCCTGCCCTAAGAGGCACCGGTTCTCAAGCCGCTCCGGAGTTCCTCCCGGTGCCTGATAGTGCCAGACAGTCCAGCTCCTCCTCGTATGGTTCTGAGTTCCCAGAACCTTTCCTGAACTGAGTTCAGAGCCGTTGGGACTTTGTACCTCCCTCTGGTATGAAATGCTGCCAGCCCTTTCCGCAAGCCCCTTCGTGCACACTTCTGTACCTCTGCACTTTATTTCTGCACCTCCTCTGAGTCTCAGTCTTTTTCTAGTTGTAGAATTTCCACTCCGCCAGCCTTCCTGTGGGTCTGGGTGGTGTCCGTTTTTTCTTTTGGTTGTTGTTTTAAAATGGTTCAGCACGGCTGCAATTCTGGTGTTTACCTGTCTGCCATCTTGGTTTCTCCTCAATAATCTCAATTTAACTAAAAATATATACACTGTTCATATTTTCTCACTAGACTGTCATTCCTGACATTCAGGACAATATGTAAGCTATGCAAATTCTGTAACAATCTGTATTTTATATGTGCTACGGATGAAATGAAAAAAATTTTCTTAGAATAATGTGAGATTGACCTGGATTAGTTGGACCAATCATTATATGATAATCCGATCAATGGAAAATCTCACCAGGTGAAAATTAATGTCTAAGAAATTATCTGCTTCTTGCCCTTCACCAATCCCTTTTACCTAACAAGATAACTACTTATTTCATTTTCTTCTTGCTAACCATACTTTCACTACCGCATATTTTAAAACATTATGCTACCCTTATCACTGAAATATGGTTTAGGGGTCATTAGCCAATCATCACTAAGAAACATTATTTATTTATTTACTTATTTTTATTGAAAACTACTTTTCTTCATTTTTTAAATTTTATTTTTCAATTACAGTTTACATTCAAAATTATTTTGTATTAGTTTCTGGTGTACAGCATAGTGGTTGACAATCATATACTTTACAAAGTGATTCCACTAGGGAGCTTTTAGAAGGTGGGATTTCAGCGTCCCTCTCAGGCCTATTTGCAGAATGTGCATTTTATCTTTAGTAAATTATTATGCCACATTACAGTTGGAAAGCCACTGATCTACAACAGGCTCTTTAGAAGGCTCACAGTAATCAGCCCACATGTAGGATTTTCTGTTGACACCGACCTCCACCTGCACAATGGTTCTCAACCAATTGATTCAGAGTTAAGCACAGGTATTTTGAAAAGCTGTCAAGGAGAGTCTTCTTCGCAAAGAGGGTTGGGAACCCTTGCATTCAAATTTAGGAATTTCTAAACTAGAATAACACAGACTGAGACTACAGCCACACTCTTCTTTTCAAAAGCCATCTTGGTGCAAGTCAAGCAAACTGAATATTCGACAGCAATAAAACATGCTATAACACAAATATAATAATCATTGCTTTGCCAAAAAATTTATATCCAAGATAAGTAAGTCTCATTTGAATGTTTTTCACATTCTTGTTTTTGGGAGATTATGCATAGGAAAGAGAAAAACAACTGCTCTTAAACTGTCTCCTTCTCAACTATGAGGCGATGAGTTTATTTTAGGAAAATATTAGTGGAAGAGTGAGAGGAAAAATGGCGGCCGTATAGAGGAACATGTCTTGCGCCTTGTCCAGGAGCAGATCGGGTGAGCAGCTAAAACGAGTAACATCCAGCCCGAATTGGCACAGAAGATTCAGCTGGGAGTGTCAGTTTGCAGCCTGGCAACTATTGGAATCACTGGGCAGTCTGTTGTTGCTGAAATCTCTACCCAAACAGCGACTCTGCGGAGGAGACTGCACCATCTTAAAGGGGAGAGTGGCTGTTATCACAAGCTTAATATCCAGGAATCCTGCAATAGAGGCACCCCGGGACCAGCTAGGAACCCAGGAACATCAGATGTCACGAATACGTGGACTCAGAGGAGCCCTGCGCCTCCTCACAGAAAGGTCAGATTTCACCTAGATAAAGGTGTGATTTGTAATCCAGGTGGGAGAGAGGACCAAGCCCATGTGCGTGTGCGCACGCAGGGAAAGTCTGCGCCCCACAAAGTCCGAGGCCCTTGGGCCAGCGCGATTCTGCAAGTGGGAAGGGGACCCACAGGGCTGCTGACAGAAAGGAACTCTAAAAAAATCAGCCCATAGCTGGATTGGGTGCGAAATGGCAGCCTCGGATTTTGCCAGTGTGCCGGCTGCTTAGTACAAGGGGAGAGAGGACATGTGGAAGAGACGTTGGGAGAATTTCGAGCAGAGTGGGACTGTGGAAGCTGCTCACAGAGCTGGTCCTTGGAGGTTGCGAGCTCACACAGTTAATTGGGCTCTTTTTTTTTCTTTCTTTTCTCTCATTAAATCCTTGCTCTTGTTTATTAAACCCAATACATAGGATTGCCCAATTGGGGTCGCTCACAGAGACTGCAGGGGAAAGTTGTTTTTGTGGAACCTGGGGATCAGAGCCAAGAAACCAGCCCTGGGGCAGTCCATTCTTCCAAACCAGTATTAAATGTGATAGGGAAAACAAAGCCTAAATACTGGCTAGAGAGGACTTATAGCCCCCGAGGTCAATCCAGCAATACTGCCACCCAGAGGCTGAACAACAAACTGACTCTTCTGTAAACACAAATAAAGGCAGTCTGGGAAACAAAGAAATACTGCTGGCTTTAAAATCAGGACTGTGGTTTACAACACAGAGGAGCAGTGTAACACAGGGAACTTCAATGCTCTCCAAAATACCTGACAGGACAAAGGAGACCCAAACAGAAGAGTAGAGGAAGTGAATGACCCTCACTACTGCACATTTTTATTTTTTTTTACTTTTTACTTAAGAAACTATTTTTTCCCCCACTAGATTTTACTTTTTTAATTATTACATTTTATTTTTAATCGATATTATTACTACTACTATTTTACCTTTTTTTTTTTAGTGTCATCTTATTTTCTCTTTATTTTATTTTGGGATTAGTGTTCTACATTCTATTTTCATTTTTCCTGTTAGCATCATTTTACTCTATCTCAACCTTACCTTTATGCCAACACTCTCTTCCCCACTTTTCTCCTTTTGTTGTCCTGTTTCTCTTACCCTATTCCCACTTTAGATTTTCCCTATTCCCTCCTTTTGCCCTCTTTTAAAATTTCACCCTACTTATATATCTAATTTCCAATCCCGTGCTCTAAGTCCATACACACCTCACTCTTCTCTTTCTTCACTATCCATTTTTTTTCTCTTCTCTTTTCTTTTTTTTTCTCTCTCTATCACTTGGCTGTTGTTAGCATTAGCTTGATTGTTGATTATACTGGTTTGTTTTTTTTTTTACGCTTGTTTGTGAGATTGTTTCACTTTTTTGTTTTGTTATTTTTTTGGTTATTTTGTTGCCTCTGTTTTCCCTCACCTCACTTGAAATTCTTGGTTTTTTATAGTTTGCATTTATCTCTAGGTATCTGTTGCTGGCATTCATTGAAATTAGTGGCTGTTCTATTAGAATCTTCTCTCCACATAGTTTCTTCCCCTCTTCTATTTCATTCTCTTTCTTTTCTTTCTTACTTTTTTTCTATTCTTTTTCCTTTTCCCAATTTTGTTTTTGCACTCACTTTTTCCCCTTTTCTCCTTTTTCTTTTTCTCTTCCTCTTTCCCCTAATTGTCTTTTCTCTGGTGGCCACCTTTATTTGGGGTTATTAGTATCGTGAATATATCTGTGTTCAGTACTTTGTGCATTGTGCCTTGTTGTGCCTTTAAATCAATGCAGGAGAGAGAGAACTACAAAACCAGACACACAGAGAAGAGAGATAATGGGGAGACAAAGAACCAGCCCGCTTATGAAAGAGAAACAGGAATCACCAAAAAAGGAAGTAAATGAAATGGAGGCAAGAAACCTGTCAGAGAAGGAATTCAGAGAAATGGTCATAAAGTGGTTGAGAAGAATGGAAGACAAAAGCAACAATATGTGTAAGAATCAAGAGGAAATGAAGAAAAACCAAGAAGAAATGAAAAGTGACATCACTGCTATAAAGAACTCAATAGAAAGCATCAACAGGAGACTAGATGAAGCAGTGAGCTAAAAGACAAGGTAAAAAAAAATACCCAAGCAGAGCAACTTCTAGAAAAAAGAATTGAAAAGCAGGAGGAGAGGCTAAAATAACTTTGGGACAACATGAAAAGAAACAACCACCATGTAATAAGGGAACCAGAAGGAGAGGAAACTGAGCAAGGAATAGAAAACTTGTTTGAAGAAATAATGACAGAAAACTTCCCTGATATAGGGAATAAAAACTTGCAAAAATCCAAGAAGCTCACAGAGTCCCATATAAAATGAACCCCAAAAGACCAACACCAAGGCACATCAAAATTAAATTGGCAAACACCAACGACAAAGTAAGAATCTTAAAAGTGGCCACAGAGAGAGACAGAAAGTTACCTACAAAGGATCCCCCATCAGACTAGCGACTGATTTCTCAACAGAAACAAATCAGGCAAGAAGGGAATGGAATGAAATATACAAAGTCATGCAAAGGAAGGGTCTGAATCTAAGAATACTGTACCCAGAAAGGGTATCAATCAAAATTGAGGGTGAAATCAGGAGCTTCACAGACAAAAAAAACTAAGGGAATTTGTTACCACCAAACCAGCAATGCAAGAAATGTTAAAGAGACTGCTGTAAAAAGAAAAAAAAAGAAATGAAGAAGGAACACAGGGATAAAGAATACAAATGGCGACAATTATCTATCAATAGTAACTTTAAATGTAAATGTATTAAGTACTCCAATCAAAAGACATAGGGTAACTGAGTGGATAAGAAAACATGGACCATATATCTGCTTTCTACAGGAAACCCAACTCAGAAAAAAAGTTACACACAGACCGATGGTGAAGGGATGGAAAAAGGTTTTTCAGGCAAATGGAAATGAAAAAAAAGCTGGGGTAGCAATACTTATATCTGACAAATTAGATCTCAAAGTGAAGGACATAAAAAGAGATAAGGAAGGCCACTTCATAATATTAAAGGGAGCCATTCAACAAGAAGAAATAACTCTGGTAAACATATATGCACCCCATATAGGAGCACCCAAATACATAAAAAACCTTCTGGAAGATATCAAGGGAGAGACTGACAGCAAGACAATCGTAATGGGGGACATTAATACCCACTATCACCATTGCACAAATCCTCTAAACAAAAAATAAACAAAGAAACATCAATCCTAAATGACTCGCTGGATCAGATGGAATTAATCAACATCTTCAGAACACTTCACCCCAAAGCCACAGAATATACATTCTTCTCAAGTGCACATGGGTCATTCTCAAAGATGGACCACATATTGGGTCACAGGCAAAGTCTCTTAAAATTCAAGAAGATAGAAATCATATCAAGCATCTTCTCAGATCACAATGGCATAAAACTGGAAATCAACTACAATAAAAACAATACAAAAAATCAAACACATGGAGGCTAAATATCATGCTATTATACAATGACTGGGTTACCACAGAGATCAAAGAAGAAATAAAAAACATCATTGCAACAAATGACAATGAAAACACAACAATCTAAAATCTATGGGACACAGTGAAAGCAATCTTGAGAGGGAAGTTCATAGCTCTAGAAGCCTACTGCAGAAAATAAGAAACAATGATAATAAATTACCTAACCCTACAACTCAAATATTTAGAAAGAGAGCAACAAGAAAAGCCCAGAGTAAGCAGAAGGAAGGAAATAATAAAGATCAGAGCAGAGATAAATGACATAGAGACCAAAAAAACAATAAAAAGATCAATAAAACCAAGAGCTGGTTCTTTGAAAGGATAAACAAGATTGATGAACCTCTAGCCAAGCTCACCAAGAAGCCAAGAGAGAGAACTCAAATAAACAAAATCAGAAATGAAAGAGGAGAAATAACAACAGACC
>PVJC01052675.1:0-11065 GCA_004026665.1 Murina feae
TGAGATCACAGGCTTTGGCAGACTTGGCTGCCCGGGGGAAGCTATTGAGGTTCATTTCCAGGGAGCCTGTGAAGAGATGCCCAAAGCAGTTATGGAAGGGCTTTTAAAATCATCACCACTCTTAGTCACCCATTATTCCCCAACTCATTCATTCACCCATCATGCCTCCATCGACCCATTCATTCATTCATCATCCATCACCCATTCGTCCACCGACCCATTCATCCATCCCTCACTAGTCATTCATTCAGCACCACATTGGGTCACTAGCAGGTACTGGGGACACAAATGTGGCCAAGACATATTTGGTGCCCTGACAGCATTAATAATGTGGTAGCAGGTAGGAGACAAGGGCAGAGCTACAACATGAAACTTTCAGGCCTCGGTTTCAGGTGTCATTGCTGCTGGGCATCTCTGTGTCCTGACTGTGGTCTGAAGTACGTGTTTGTCTCTGAGCCTTCCCCTGCCTTGGCACAGATCAGCCTGTGAGAACCCCCTTCTCCCATCACACCTCCCTCTAGAGTCCACTAAACCTCTCCAGGTCAGGGACTAAATCTTACTGTCTTCCTAGTTACTCTCCAAGACCTTAGTGGGCTCTCAACAAGATATTTTCAATGAATGAATATAAGGCAGACTAAGATCATGTGCACTAGAGCCATGACAGCACTATATATCTCTAATAACCTCTCCCTAGTACAAAACTAATATTTGTTAATTGTGAATATTTAGAATATGCACATAAGCGAAACAAAAAAACAAACAAACAAAATTCCCATCATTCTCTATGGATTAGTCCTTATCCTTTTGTCATCTTTCTCCTTGACTGTCTCTATCACTTTTTCATACACATATAAACATGTTTTATATACACATATATTTTACAGAAAGGGGACTTTTCCTACATTCTTTTTTCACTCAATGTATCCTGCAATGTATCTATTCAACTCATTAAATGTTCTGCTATGTTTAATGGCTGCAGGGTTATCACTTACTGAGTGCTTACTATGTATGAGGCACTATGCTTAGTTTTTAAATTATATTACAGCTCCCAACAACCTCTGAGATATGCAATATTACTAGCCCATTTTTACAACTGAGCCAAACTGAGACACAGCGTGAACTACAAATTAGCTCAAAATTTGACAGCTCTTTCATGGTTGAGCAAAGATCAACTTAAATCTGTTTGAATATGTATCTTCCACCATATGGAAGCTCCATAACTTATTCAGCCAATCCCCTAGGAAAGGCTATTTGGAGTGCTTCCAGTTTTTTGCATCGTAAGTAGCATTAAAATTATTACCCTTCACAGTGAAATCAGAGCAAGCTCCCCCAAGCCCGGGACACAGCCCCTAACATGCATACGACTGATGAAGCCATTGGCTCACCCAGGAAGTCATCCGAGGACAGCCTTTCAAAATCCCAGACCTGGAGCACCAACACAGCTGGCGTCTTACACTCCATCTTCTCCAAGGAAAAGATGTTCTCCCTCTTGGTGATGACCATTTGCTTCTCAGCTGGGAGATACTGAAATGGAAACAGGAAGCGCCAGTTGAAGTTGCCCTCGCCAGTCAGGGAGTTGTAGTGCACGTCTGTCTCCTGCTTGTCATCTTCCAAACCCTTTATCCACCTGAATGAAGGTAGAAAAAAGAATTAAACACACATTCTTCAGGCACCAGTATAATCGAGCGTGATTTCACTAGTTTCAATGTGGTCAGAGATCACAGTTTTAAGATTATGATATCGTTAGATTTAGATGGAAGCTTCCATTGACTCTAAAAGAGGTTAAAGGGCCTGAAACAGAGACAGACCCTCATTCTAAGCCGTGTTGGGAAAGCATTCAGTTGTTCATGGGTAGACAGGAAGTCCCATGCAATGAAGAAGGAAAATGCAGGACATGTGAAAGTAGAACCAGTTTTCTTCTATCCTGGGAGCCCTCTTTGCCACCTCTGTACCTGATGTTACAACAAGATTGCCTATTACATCAAGGCCTCTAAACCTGGCCTAATTTAGACCTGTGATTGCAGGGCTGTAACTGGCCACCTTCTCTCTGGTTGTGGGTCTCAAAAACCCAGCAGGCCGGCATCAGTGTGGCCTGGAGGGTACCAGGGCTGCCTGCACCCACCTGGGCTCCAATCCTGGCTCTAGCACTTACTAACTGTGCAGCTGTAGACAAGTTACCTAACCTCTCTGTGCCTTGGTTTTCATCTGGAAAATGGAAGCAGTGACAGTACCTAGTTCATAGGGTTGTTCTGAGGAATTATCCTATATTAGAGGCTCAGTGCATGAAATTCGTGCACGGGTAGGGTCCCCAGTGGCTGCCCGCTGCTGGCTGTGGCCTTCATTCTGCACCACCCCTTGGTGGTAAGTGCACATCATAGCAAGTGATCGAACTCCCCGTAGGTTAAACTCCTGAGGGGATACCTTGCATATTAGGCTTTTATATATATAGATAATAAAAGCCTAATATGTTAAGTGTCTGACTGTTTGACCGTTTGACCAGTCGCTATGACATGTGCTGACCACCAAGGGACAGACACTCCAATTGGTAGGTTAGCTTGCTACTGGGGTCCAGCTGGTTGGCACTGGGCAAGATGGGCTGGACACGGCCTGGAGCCCTCCCGCAGTCCCTCCCCAAGCCCCAATCGTGCACCGGTGGGGTCCCTCCGCTTGGTCTGCGCCCTCTCACAATCTGGGACCCCCTTGGGAGATGTTGGAGAGCCGGTTTCGGCATGATCCCCACAGGCCAGGCCAAGGGGCCCCATGGGTGCACGAATCCGTGCACCGGGCCTCTAGTATGAGATAATATGGTAAGTGCTTTTGTGTACCCTTTATCATCTATATAGTAAAACCTCAAAATAATGGACTGATTCGGGCAAGGGATTGTCTGTTAAAGCTGAAAATCTGTTATATAATAAAATGGGTTATTTTAATGACTATGTTAAAAAAAATCGACAAATTAGTTTACCTGCTTTTACTTATGTGTTTTTACTTATGTTTGTGTAATTAAAATTAAGTCTGTATGAATTAAAGTTTAATATCACAGGAAAGTTTTCTATATATGTATATATACTACTGTAATTTTAAATTTATACTGAATAGGTTTAGTAAACTCAAGCATTCACCAGTCACTGTAAGTAAGCTAAGGCACACAGCTGAGGTATGGGGGTTGGGAGGTGAGGTAAAAAGGACAAGATTTAAGGACATAGTAGAAATGGGGGCATCAATGAGGAAGAAGGCCTCCTGGTTGGGGAAGACAAAGAGATAGATTCCCAGATGAGGCTGAGATGAGGTTTTTTTCTGGGGGATACATGTTTATGTCACTTTTGCTTTTGATTCTTTTCTCCCTTATCTCTCTCCCTGACTAGAGGCTAAAAGAAAGCCTACAAAGGCATTTGTGTCATAGTCCAGGGGTAAGAGAGACATAAAATCCTCACTTCCCTGAGTCCTAGGTTGGTATCTTTTTTTAAAAATATATATTTCACTGATTTTTTACAGAGAGGAAGGGAGAGGGATAGAGAGTTAGAAACATCAATGAGAGAGAAACATCCATCAGCTGCCTCTTACACACCCCCTACTGGGGATGTGCCCGCAACCAAGGTACACGCCCTTGGCCAGAATGGAACTTGGGACCCTTCAGTCTGCAGGCCTATGCTCTATCCACTATCCAGCTAGGGCGGTTGGTATCTTTTTTATCAGTAGAACTAGCAAACAGGAAGTTTTAAGTTTTACCATTTGTATTAGTCTTACAATCTTATCACTTACTCTTCCATCAATAGCACCACATCTCTCTACTTCCTTCAGATGTAAATGTATTTTGAATGTTAATAGAAAAGCCTAAATATACAATATTTAACTTAAAGAGATGTTTATGTAAGATTTCCTCACAAAAATATTTTCATGAGATAATAATTCTTAATGAAGTGACCAAATAAGACAAATACTTGACAAAGCAAGTGCCCTTTCTAACAAGGTGAGTAAGATGAACTCCTTTTGTAGGATGTGTAGCTTCCTTGAGGCATAGATTTGCTTAGGGGTTAATTAAAGACTTGAGGAAGGGAAGAATGAGGAGGATGGAGTTTGTTAATGACCTTACCCTTTAACATAAATATCACTTGACTTTTGTCCTGTGAAAATATTCTCATCCTCTAAAATGACATCTTCAGTGTTCCAGATGGTTACTCTCAATTCATATCTGGAATAAGGGAAGGCCGCATTAGGTTGAAAACTATGAAAAGTAGTGGGTGTCCATGGGATTCTGTTATTGCCTTGAGTCTGTAAGTTTCCTCAACTTTAACAAGTTCAAAAATATCAACACTTAAGATCTTGGCTCTATCAAAACCAAGTGTCCCAGCTGGAATCACCAAGGACATAAATTTCTCTGAGAAGATCCTCCTTCCATTAACCAACATTTTTCAGAATGTTGAAACTCAGTAATAGCCCCTACCATAGAACAGGGACCACCACTCCAATCTCTACACACCCTTCCTCCTGCCCCCCGGCCCCTGAAATTGGCCAGGTAGAAAGTGAAGTATAATGATCAGTTGCCAACTGATCAATGTAACACATGAGACACCAGCTCAAATGTCATAATCAGTCTGCTGTCATGGCCTCTCCCCCGAAGGTGGGACTGCAGTTGACTTACCCTTTGGGTTGCCTTGGTGAAATGTCAACAGGAGGTCCAGGCTGAGGCATATCCTTGGGAAACATGTCCACCCACATCTGCAGGCGGCCCTTATGAAGAAAAGAAGACCTCCTTTAGTTTTTGGGGGGTTTACCACATGAGCAATTGATCATTCACAGTTTTAACAGATCTCTTTACAAGGAATGGATATTAAATACAGCTTAGTCACTTTACACATGATTAGAATATTTGTTGACAAAGATAGAACTGACATTGTTAAAAAATATCTTTTTTATTAATTTCAGAGAGGAAGGGAGAGGGAGAGAAAGATAGAAACATCAATGATAAGAAAGAATCATTGATTGGCTGCCTCCTGCATGCTCCCCAATGGGGATCGAGCCTACAACCCAGCCATGTGCCCTGACTGAGAAATGAACCCTGATCTTCTAGTTCATGGGTCAGTGCTCAAACACTGAGCACCAGTTGGGCTCACACAACAGTGACCTCTTCCACTCTCAAAATGGTCACAGTTTGGATAAACAACTCCATGATCATCTCAATTACGTGAGATCATTTATGTAAGGGACCTAGTACATAGAAAGCTCTTAGTAACATTTATCTTCTCTTCCCTTCTAAGCCCTAACCCGGATTTCTAGTTATTTTTTTCCATCCAGTTTCTTCTTACCAGTTCTTCAAGGTAAGCCACCATCTATTGCTTCTCTGGGAAAACTAGTGGGCTGTGTGCTTACTGATAGATTTTTTTGGCAAGTTTAAACATATCCAATGGGTTTTGAAGTTCCTCAAATGTCAGAATTCTTGCAAAAGAGTTGGCACCTCAGTCATAAAAAGGAAAAAGCACCAAGTCCAACAATGACTCTAGGGCAGAGTTTCTTGACCTTGACATTGCCGACATTTGGGGCTGAATGATTGGTTCTTTGTTGTGAGAAGCTGTCCTATGCAGTGTAGGATGTTTGATAGGATCCTGTCCTCTGCCCTCTAGATGTCAGTAGCACCTCCATTCACTTGAGGGAACCAAAAATATATCCAGATATTGCTAAATGTCATAGGGCAAGGGCAGTGTGTGTGTCACAATTGTCCCTCTTTGATAACCATTATTCTAGGGCACACAAGATTAACTTTTAGGGGAGAAGTCACATTCCTTGGGGATAAACACTTGTATTGGGGCCAGATCTGTCTTGGCCACTACCTGCTCCATTCCTGGCTTATCCTTGTGGTACAGTGGACGGGTTTCTATGTGCTCAGGAACCAGCCTACACCCAACCTCCGGGATATCATTCCAAGAGTGTAAAACTTTGAGGGCCAAGTGCTCATAAGACTCCACTGTCTCATCTGTGTGGAAGAAAGAAAAACAAAGAGACTGGTCAGCTGTGTGTTCCTATAAGGGGACAATGATGGGCTCGCAGATGCATTTAAAAAACACTTAAAGGTTACTTTAAATATATTGAGACACAAGAAAAGCCAGCAAAAGAAGAAAAGAACAAAGAGAGAATGGAAAGAGGTGGGGGTAGTGAGGTAGGAAGGAGAAGGATATTGGAAGTTCAGAGAATGAGACATGAGATGGGTTGATAAGAAGACCGAGAGAGCAATCAGGGGTCATGGAATATAGGTCTCCTTGAATCAGATTTCTGCAGAGTCTGTAAATCACTAGCTGGGCTTCAACAAGGTGGTGAAATGGGCACAATATATATTCATGGATGTTTTCTGTGTTTTCTCATTATTGCTGGGGATTTCCTTCCCACCAACTCCAGCTCAAAGAAAAGCTTCTTTGATCCATCATTTACCAAAGAAGGTAACTCATGATAACAAATACTGGCAGAAACATTATTTGCAACCATTACACAGCAACAATTGTTGAAAGGATCAAAACTTCTTGACAATGTTTGGAATGGCTAAAGTTGACATAAGAAATTGAGCTTTTTTTTTTCCCCATAAAAATGGGGGGGGGTAGACAAAATAAATCTCCCAATAGTAGTCATTATAATCAGTAAAAGTTGATAGGGACAAACAGGCAATCAATGGACTAAATCTTTGTCATGATGTTTAATCCATCAAGAACTGATCTTGAATACAATTTTAGATTTTTGGAGGGCAAAAATTGTTTACTCATAAAATACAGGATACTGACCAAGAAACTAAATAAAGCATAGTGTGAAAGAGAATATTCATCAACATAAATTAATCAATATGTCATAAACACACTATCTAAATGTTAGTTAATTCTGCATTTAAGAACCGTCAAGAAGTTTCCGGGGTCAAAACAACATGGTAAAAAGAAATCTTAACATCAGTGGGTGGGATCAACACAACAATGTGAAAACATCCTGTGGCATGTCCTTAATTGGGCTCTTGGCATTAGAAGATGCATCAAACAGACAAGGGTGACAGTATAAGAATTGTTTTGTATCATTAAAGTAAAGGGGACTTTTCTTTTCATCCTAGGTGTATGAAAACCTCCCTGGGATCTTCCTGTAGAGGCATGATGTTTTTATGGAAAATCTACCTCTTAGTGTTGAAATAGGAGAGTTGTTGGTATAACATTTATGGGGGTAATTTTGGTTGTATCCAAGGATTTACTGTATATAACATTCTTTTTAAGGTCATTGCCTACCTCTGCCACAGCAATTTTACTTAGGTGATCTTAAGAAATGTCAGAAATGTGCAAAAGTGTGTATGAGGAAGTGCATGGTGGCATTGTCATTGCAGAAAGTAGACACGTGTAAATGGCAAAACCACAAAAATGAATATTATCAGTGATAATTTCAAAGCACAAGGGAGAACTGTCATTATCTATTTGAAACAGAAAAGACAGGATACAAAACTACATGACACATTTATAATTCTATAAAAATGTGATATACAGCACACACACACACATGCACACAAACTGTAAGGAAAGACACCAGCATGCAACATGCTAATCTCTGATTTGGGGATTATAAGTGATCTGCATTATCCTCTTCACTTTTCCGCATTTTCTCCCACGAGCATGAATTACTTTTCCAATAGATAACCACTGTCCCCAGCCACCAACATCACCAGACGCCAGCTTTTCAAAACAGCAAAGTCAGGGGGCTGCGTTGGGGGAAGTTACCTGAGTCCTCTTCAGAGAAGACCGTTTTTCCAGTAAAGACCTGGCTTCCGATCTGTATTTTCCCGGGATGGAAGTAGGGCCCATCCAGCTTGTTGTCCTTGCAGAGCTTGGCGAGGATTTCCGTGGGCTTGGACGTGTCTCTCCAGGCGTTATATCCTTCTCTGCAAAGTGGAGGGAGGACAGATTAGAGAGGCCCGGTTTCCCCCAGAGGGACACACCCTACGCCCCTATTCAAAGGGCCCCCTAAGATCCATGTGGTTTCCTTCAGATTCGACTTGCCATTCTATACACTTGGTCTAGCGGTTTTTGTTTTGTCTTTTTTTCTCTTTTATGGTCCAAACTTCTGCATATGATGTTTGTATGAAAAGCAGGACTGCTGAATAGGTTGACATAAAAATCTTGTAAGTTTTTTTTTTTTAAAGAGATGTACTTTACAAAATTTGAAGTGGAGATTCACATAACATAAAATTAACCACTTTAAGGTTGCCCAAATTCGGTGGCATTTATAATATTCACAATGCTGTGCAACCACTGTCTATCTAGTTCCAAAAAATTTCCATCACCACAAAAGAACCCTGTGCCCATCAAGCAGTTCCTCCTCTCTCCTCCCTCCCGCCTTCGGCAATCACCAACCTGCTGTCTCCACAGATTTCTTTGCAGGCTGTTTTTGCTCTGCTTCTAACAGACTAGACATTGGGCTGAGATTTATTCTTAGAGAAAAGCCTAGCTCATTCTTTCAATTTCTCTGCTTCTTTCCTTCCCTCTGCTCCCGCCACCCCCAAATCATACTGTAGACTCATGACAGACTGTAGACTCATGGCATGTTGTTTCTCTAATCAGTGATTTTCCCGGTGCTGAGTTTCTAAATCTTTCCAACCCTTTCAGCCCTTAAAAGGAGCTATTTGTTAAAAGTTATTAAATGGAAACGACCTGCTCTCTAAGAGCCATGACCAAGATGAGCCTGGGTTTCTCTGCACACTGGGACCCAGGATTCATCAGAACTTAACTTGTCTAAGCATTTAAATCAATCAAAACATGGCTATGAAGCCATTGTCCTACCTCACCCCAGAGATATGAGGGCCCTGGAGTGGCCATCGAAGGCCAGACCCGCACACTGGCCTCCCCAGACACAGGTGCTCTTGTCTTATTCTAAAACCTTTTCAGTGAACAAAGGTCGTAAGCTCGCTGACTAAACTATTTTGCTTGTTAGGGTAGTTCCACTGTCCGGAAATTCTTCAGAACAAAGGATGCACCACGCTGGTCTGTGGCTTTCTGCCCTGACTTTGGAGTAAGAACAACTAATCATGTTCTGAATGGTACCCTCTCCTATACTTGAGGGTGATGAGAATACCTCGGAGGCTTATACAGTCACCGGGGTTCCAACACTGAACTGGCTTCCTGGGCTCAGAGAGGAGGCCAGCTGTAGTCACGTGCCTGAAATCATGCCGCGAAGGGAACAAGCACACAGACTCTGTTCATGTGCATCTAAATGGAGACAGCCCTTCTACAGAGCCATTTGGACGTCTATACTAATTTCAATGGAATAATCCATATCTGGAGATGAATGCCGAGCGGACTGTCAGAGGGGTGTGCAATGGCTTTTGTATGTTTACAGCAGCAATATTTCTAATAGAATAAAGAAGAAAAATATAAATGCCCTAAAGTTCACAAAGGCAAATTGGTCATATCATTTTTTAATAAGTTCATATAAACACCATAGAGTTAGTAAAATAATTATGTTGAAGGATGTTAATGATATTATAGAATGCTTATGATATAAGGCTTAGTGAGACAAGTAGTTTACAAAATTGTACAGAGCATAAATCTAACTTTGGGGGGAAATAGCATAGAAAAAAATACTAAAAGAAAATACATAAAATTTGTTTACATAACTTATCTTTGGATGGAATAATTTCAGCATTATTTTGTACTTTCTGTATTTCCTAAATTTTCTATAATGAATACATATTATTTTATATTCATAAAAATATTTGTAAAAGTATACCATGAAAATCTAATGTGCGTTTTCATGTTTTCCTAGCTAAAACTTATAATTGTAAGATTCTAATTTTTTCTTTAAGATATCAGCTACATTAAAAAAAATAAAGCTGGCAGTCTATACTTTCAAATTAAGCAGGATTCAAAATCTTTGTAAAGAGTGAGAGCTGGGCCCACACTTGCTTCACTTTTAAGTAGAGGATATCAGCTCACTGGGTTTTGAGAACACTGACTGAAATACGCTATGGAAAGTGCTTGGTATGTCACAGGTGTTAGTTATAACGAACTGGGATATTGGCATTTGTGTTATAATAATCATTCTTCTGGCATCACTCTCCTTCATGGAACTCTGCCCACCAGGCCCAGCTGATTGAGTGAACACATGCATTCAGCTCCTGGCTCCTGAAGGACCTTCCCTGGGCCCTTACAGCACAGATTTTGACTATTGACTCCCCAACCCAACCCCCTTTCCTGGGCAACGAGCATTTTCCTCAATCCAGCCCTGCTGACAGGGAGCCCATTCGAGATGTTGAAGCTGAGCCTTGGCTGGCCTCCCCAGAGCAGGCAATCTGAGCCCACAGCCTCGGGACCTTGGGAGGCCAGCAGTGTCTCTGCAGGGAAAGCACTTACATCTCGTACTGGCTCTGCAAGCCGCAGATGGCTCGGTGTTTGCTGTAAAAGCGGTTCTCCAGGTCGATCCTGGTCTCGCCAATGAGGTCATCTGTCCCGATCATGTCATGGTCGTAGATCAGGACGGAGAGTAGGGACTCCTTTGGGAACGTGGCCTGGATCTCAAATGACCTGTGGTCCAAGCAGAGGCTTTGGGAGTCAACATTTGGCGAGAGGGGACATTTCCCAGCTTCACATTTGCGAGCCTGCAGTCTGCATGAACGCATTAAACACTCAGGAGATATCTATCAGGTTTAGTTTCTCACTAAGACACAACAATCTCCAGTTCTGTTGTCACTTTTCAGTAGCCAATAATCTCCTCATGCCCTAACTGGTTTGGTTCAATGGATAGAGCATCAGCCTGTGTGCTAGGGGGTCCCAGGTTCGATTTTGGTCAAGGGCATGTACCTTGGTTATGGGCACATTCCCAGTAAGGGGTGTGCAGGAGGCACTGATTGATGTTCCTCTCTCATCAATGTTTCTAACTCTCTATCCCTCTCACTTCCTCTCTGTAAAAAATCAATAAAATATATTTTAAAAATAATAATCTTATTCATGGGCCATTAGTTTCTGTCTTTAACTAGAGGGACAGCTAGATGGAGAGGAAAAACCTTGGGTTTTGGTCTCAAGCTGATTTCCAGCCTTGGTTTTTTTTTTTTTTTTTT
>PVJC01052676.1:0-11067 GCA_004026665.1 Murina feae
GCACCGGGAAGTGGGAAAGGAAGGCAGCAGGGGACAGGTGAGTGGGAAAGAGTTGGCGGCCTGCTTGGCGGCTTCCCAGGTCCCTTCCGGGGATCAGGGAGCAGGAAAAGGCTGGCCTGACCACGAGGCGGGGTTTTCCCTGCTTTCTGGTGGCTGGAGGAAGATGGGCAGTAGGCAAGCTTGGGAGGCAGGCCGCCCGTAGCCCTGGTCACAGCTCAAAAAAGAGAACAACATGCAGGGGAAGGCAAGAGTCTGAGAGATCAACATAGAGGGGGTGCCTGCTCCAAGCCTCCACGGTGTGCCTGGTGGCAGGCCCCCGGCAGGTAGACACACACAGGAGGACTGCTCCGAGCCTCTGATGCGGCTGGGGGCAGGTCCCCAGTGATGACACACACACACACACACACACACACACACACACACACACAAAAGGCGCCTGGCAGACTGGGGCCATCGTAGGACATCCACTGAGGGGTCCCAGACTGTGAGAGCACAGGTCGGGCTGAGGGACTCCTTCCATCCCAAGTGCACAAATTTTTGTGCACCGGGCCCCTAGTATCTATATATATGTGGAGGCTTCCTCACACCAACAAGTGATTCTTTGATGCCAGCAGGAGTCCAAGATTTCAGCTCAATTCTGGCACTATCTACCTGGTAATAGAGTCAGATTCCACAGGTAAAGGCCTCAGTCCCACAAGACTGCCCTCTACTTCAGATACCAGTAGCAAGCCCAGGTTGTTACCTGTGCTTCTGACCAACTGGCTATAAATCTCCATGACAACTTCCTTGGGTTTGATTAATTTGCTAGAAGTGCTCACAGAACACAGGAAAACTCATTTACTCACTAAACTACAGATTTATCACAAAAGATATTAAAGGATATGAGTCAATAGCCAGGCGAAGAGATGCACATGGTGAGGTGCCAAACAAAGGCGCTCCGTCCTGTGGAGTGGGGATCTGGCAACATGACATGGGGAAGTGCTCTGATTCCTCAGTGTGGAAGCTCTTCAAAAAATGGCAACAGTCTCCTGGTGTTTTTATGGAGCCTCCATTACCTAATCCGATTGACTAAGTCACTGACCATTGGAGATATATCAATCTCAAGCTCCGAAAATCAGGGGGTAGGACTTAAAGTTCCAATTTACTAACCAGGTGGGCTCTTATTGACAACCAGACTGCCCTTGTATGAGGTCCAAAAGTCACCTCATTAGCATAACAGGAGACACCATTTTTGTTCTCACCACTTCCAAGAGGTTTGGGGACTGAAAGACAGGTATTGTAAATGAAGACTAAATATATCTGCAAAATATATTCTGGTCATCTAAATATATGTACTTCTTATGAATCATAATGTCACACTGATCTTATGCAAATCTCATCACTCCTCTGCTCCTCAGTTGACTCAGTGATAAAACATTAGCAATAATGGTCTCTGCAGATCATTCAAAGGAGAAAATGAAATGACATGTAAGGACTCAGAACAGTGCCTGCTTCATAATAGGTGCCCTATAAGATAGTTATGGTTCTTCTTACTTACCATCATATTATTCTCTCAAACTTGTTCTAGGATCAGATGCCCTGGGGCAACCCTCCTTCTATAATTCTGGGGTTAAAGCTGAGCCAGTAACCAGTTTTTTGTTTTATGTTGTTGTTCTTTTTTTGGTGCCAGGATGATGACTTTAATTAATGTTCTAAATATCTCAGAGATAATCTCATGTTATTTATTATGAGTCTCTCAGGCTCTCTAGGCCTTTTGACCCTCTATCATTGGAAAACATGTGGCCATTTTTTCTCTCTCCTTTCTCTCCTTACACACACACTAGTGGCCCAGTGCACGAAATTCGTGCACATTAAAAGGGGATTAATTAGAGGAAATATTTTAATATTGCTATTTGCCCTTTTCTATAATAGAAATGTCAGAGATTAAAGAAAATTAGCAAAATGTATATGAAAATCTTCCTCCTGTCAGAGTCTGGGGTGCACCACAGAACCCAGAGTCAAGTCTTCAACCACCCACGTGCACCTCAAAATCGCTTGAGACCCAAACCCGGACGGCCCCCCTTCATTGGTCTAGATCCAGACCGAGCCGGTCCCACTCTGTCAAGCCCTTCCAGGTGGGGGGGGGGAGGGTGCAGCCCTAGGTGCCAGGGCAGGGGGGGCACGACCTGAGGTCCCCCATCAAGCCCTGCTGGACGGAGGGAGTGGTCTGTGATCCCCCAGCCTGGCACCGGGGCAGGGGGCACAGCCTGAGGTCCCCTGGCCTGGTGCTGGAGTGGGGGGCGTGGCCTGAGGTCCCCTGGCCCAGCACCAGGGCGGAGGGCACATCTTGAGGGCCCCCATCAAGTCCCGCTGGGTGGGGGGCACAGCCTCAGGTCCCCTGGCCTGGGGCCAGGGCTGGGGGCATGGCCTGAGGTCCTCTGGCTTGGCACCAGGGAAGAGGGTGCAGCCTGAGTTCCTCTGGCCTGGTGCAAGAGCAGTTGAAGCAGCCTGAGGTCTCTGTCAAGCCCTGCGGGTGGAAGGCATGACCTGAGGTCCCCTGTCAAGCCCCATGCAGGAGGTGGATGGGCGTGCAACCTCAGGTCCCTGCTCATTGCTCCTTAAGGCTTGTTATGGGAACTTAGCCTCAGCTGTGGGTGCAAATTGACCGGAGTGATGGTCAATTTGCATACTCCCTCTTTATTATATAGGATATGTAAGATTCATGACTCTGTTTTCCTGTCATAAACTAGTTATATATCTGTTGCATGATTTTAATGTTATTCCACCTTTTCAGTCTTGCCACTTTATTATGAGTGAAATTTCTACTTTCTACACCTTTCCTGTGTCTTCCTAATTTAAATTTCTTTTGCAATCATTCTTAAATCAGTCCCTGATTTTTCTTAAGTACAACAGAGCCTAGCTTTCTTTCTTTGATATTTAGAAAAAGATGTTTCTTGTAGAAGCTAGTGATTTAATAAAATATTTTCATTTCAAGTAGTTTTTGTCTATGCTATCCTCCTGTGCTCTAACAGTTAAGAGGTGATTATTAATATCACCACTATTAACATTTTGATTAATTATAGAAATTATAAAAAATAGTGTATGTTCTCCTCTTTGTGTCCCCACTAAATTAAGCAGTAAAATTTCAAATGAATAAATAATTTATATGAAGGAAAAATATCTCAATGATTATGTGTATTTAAGGTTGAGAACCTATAAAAAATAGTGAGGCTAAATCAAGAAAAAAATCTAGAAATGTTGAGGTTAATCTTCACATCATAATTATGATTTAAATACCAGTACACACAGTGGCCTTATCTGAAAGCATGAGTATTATACTGTTTTCTACCGATAAGGTACCTATAACATACAAGAGTATTCATTCAGCTGTAGAATTCTGCAGTTCAAATTCTAAAAGAGAAAACTCAGGCATCATAAATTTCCTTTCAGAATCTTTTGTGTATAGTATATTTAGAGATAATTATCTGAAATAGTAAAATTAAATTATATATAAAGAAGAATTAAAGCCAGACTTTTGGGGAAAGACATCCCATTAAGAAAACATTTGTGAGGATATTGGCTGCAATTTGAGAGGAAATTTTAAATGTATAGTGTTCAGGTGGGTGATAGCTACCATAAAAATAGTGAGAAATATGAGCTAAAGAGAAGGATTTACTGGTCATTTACTGAAATCAGTACACTCATATAACCTTCAGATTTAAGCTAACCCAGATTTATTTACCAGGTTACCAACAGAAGGATTCTGTGATTGGAAGCATTTTTCAGTATAGTATTAGTAGTAGCATTATTATTTAAAAATAGAGCATAGCTTGATTAGTTTTCAATATATTATTTTCTCTGTCATGAAAGATAAATATAAGGCAAACATAGTGAAATTTTTCCAGCTAGAGTATTGGGAAGCCCCCAAATCAAGCAAAAAGGATTTCTTGTTATGCAAAAGGATAGGAGAAAAAAGAGAAATGTTATTCTCATGTCTATTTTACAGATCAGAAAACTGAGGCACAGAGAAATACTGTAATTTGCTTAATGTCACATATCTAGTTAATGACAGAGATGGGATTTGAGTTCAGGCAGCCTGCATTCAGAACTTAGACTCTGAAATTCTATATTATACAGTTTCCCAGAGAAGAAAATTCCAAAGTACTGTTCATTCTGAAAAAGATAAATGTGTAGGCATCAGTGCACAACACAAAACATTTTCTATAACATATTCAATTCAGTTAAGAGCATTAACAATTCTAAGAAACACTAGTTCACATTAATTAGATTTGTTTTTCCCATTTGTCTTTGCTGAATGTCTCCAGCCTGGGGTCTCACCATGACTATTGTGTGGAGCAGTAATAAATGTTGAAACCACCTGGAAGAACCAGTGTGCAGGGAAATGTTCAGGCTTCGCCTAGAAGGAGTCTCCCCCATGTTGTCTGGACTCAGTGCTCTCAGATGGTGACCATTCTGCTGGGTTTCCAAATTGGACCAAATCTCCACTGAGATCAGGAAACTAGGCAGTCAGTTACTATTGCCTTCAGCTGACTCAATGTCACTTAAATAAAGATAATATATTTTGGCACAACAAGAAGTACAATGGTAGGGCTGCTCCAGGGTTGAACTAATTCAGTGATTTGATACTATCATTAAGGATTCAGATTCCTTCCCTTTTTCACTCTGTCATCCAGAGAATTGGCTTTGTCTTGTTATAAGATAGGAGTTACTACTGGTCTGATAATGCCCAGTAGGGGAAAAAAATCTTTTCCTCATGCTTAATTACTGGGCCAACACTGGCAAGGGGAACAGGGCTACTATGATTGACTGACATAGCCTCTGTAACTGGGTAAAGGACCTCTCTCTTTAGTCTTAGAAGAAGGATTAACCTCCAAATGCCTTGCTCTTCCAGAAAAGAAAAGGAGAAAGAGTTGTGGATGGACCACCAACAATATACGCTACAGGAGGATAAATTGCTCATTTGGAAACTGTTTATCTTTAAGTTAAAAAAAAAAAGAAGATATTACCTTTAATTCCAAAAGGTATATTCATAATATTGCCCACCTTTCTGGTTATGAGAAAGGCTCATGGGTATTTTATGCATTCAGAGACATTTTTCATACTCCTAGATCTAACTTAACTCCAAGTTCTTTAACTTTGCAGGAAAATATTATGCAAGCATGACAGGCAATAGAGGAAGCAGAAGCATGATGCGCCAACTAATACCTTAGTAACTGAAGAGGGAGAGAAAAACCTGAAGTGGCTAAACAGGCAGATTGAGCAACTCTTTACTAGACTGTCTTTCCCTTCCCATGCAACTTCACAGTCTTATCCCAGATAGAAAGAGGAGAATGATAGAAAAAACACAGAAAATTTGGGATTTCCAGGACTTAAATCCTGGCCCACCTTTTTCTAGGTGTGCGCTCTTAACTAACACACCACTAATTTCTCTTTCCCCATCGGTAAAATAGTAATAATTAAAATCTACTACATATTTATTATGAAGCTCAGATAAGATATTGTTTACAAAAGCTTAGGAATACTTTCAACTGCAAGTAACAAAAAAATCAAATTTTAATACTTTAAACCAGCAATTTTGAACCTATGTGCCACAAGAATTTTTAAAACATGCAATACATGACTATTTAGTCAGGGGCACTGACCTCTTGTCCCTTAGACTGCCAATAAGAAAAGACAACAGCCAACACAACAATATATACTTTATGGTATGTTGCAAAATTTTAGTTATCAGTTTATGTGTGCCATGAGATGAAAAAGGTTGAAAATTGCTGCTTTAAACAAATAGAAGCGTGTTGTTTTTTCTCATAACAATACATCTACAGGTAGGTGAGCAGGTGTAGCAGCCCCATGACATCATCGATGTCTCAGGATGATGTCTGTTATCTTTCCTTTCTAGCTTCCTTAGTGACTTGGCTAACTGCTTCATCATCACAAAAAGTACTTGGCTTTTCAACCTCTAGAGTGGAAAAGGGCCAGGGAGCGAAGAAGATTGGATAAAATAATCAACAATGTCTGCCACAAGCATTATGTAAAATAATAACTATTGGTAAATGTTAATTACTAGTGTTTTAGTTAAAGTTTCCTGGAAGTAAATCAGTCCCTAAATACATGATATATAAGAGTTAGTAAAATGTATACGAAGAAGAGAAAGTTAAAACGTTAGCTTGTTTAGAGGGACACCTAGTTTCTACTGTGTCACTGTGGTAAATTGGTTATGACTATTACCTTTTCCACAGAAAAAAATGTGCAAAATGGGTCTTCAAATGAAATGCTACAAAAAGCATGGATTAATTGGACACCCTTTCCTATTCTTATCTTCATGTTTTACAAAAGATGAAATAATTTGTGTCCCTTCTATCCCCCTTTTAGTATTTGTCAGTAGTATGGAGTGTCAAAAAGGACCTACAATGCCTAAAACACTTATAAATTAAAATAGTATGTCATGGTACCATGACCTTTTCAATATGCTGGGTTTTCAATTATTCAGCCATTTCTCTTGTTCTTTATACTGACTTTTCTTTATGAGAGGAAAGGGGGAACTGGCACCTAAAGTATGGAGTACTCACAGGAACAAAACAGCACATCATTAAAACAATTCAGAGGCAATCCGGCACTGCCTCAAAGTAGCAGGGGAACAAAAGAAGGTAACTTTATTAATTGTGACAAGGCAGGGTAATGGATTTAGAATCTTGCCTCACCAATTTTCCTCTAGTGTGCTCTGTAAGTACCTGTCTATTCATAATCAAAATGTGACCCTGCCTGTTCCAAAGTATAAAAACTAATAAATCCCCCAATGATAGTTCTCTATTTCTCTGAAGGAAAATGGTTGCTTCACTCTCATTATGTCCTGACATGTCTTGGAGGAAGCCTTCTAGAGATGCCCAAGTCCCTCTTTTGAGTTTCCCTGGCACCCTGTATGTGTTCCCATGCCAAAATTACCACTCATTATTGCAAGTTTCCATTCACCAACCTGGTTTTCCAGAGGAGTGTGATTTCCTGAAGGGCACCCTAGCACATGCCTGGAATACCAGAGGGATTCATGAAACATTGACTGAATAAACACCACTCTGTGGGAAGGAGAAGGCCAAATCACCAAATAAGAAGCCTTTCTCCTGCTGGTCAGAGATTCTCCATCTCTGAAAAGATTTAAGAAAACAGCAAGCATATTAGATGTGTGACTGCCTCCGCTACCATCTCCAAGTTTTATCCCAAAGCTGACTTTGGTATAGCTCTGCCTAAACTATAGAAAACTGGGATGACTACCTAATAATTCTACAGATGCAGCTCTAAAGCTACTCTTCTACTTTCTTAGAGTAAAAGAGGAGGTAGATGTCATTCTTAGATAATATTGGTAATTTCAGAAATAAAAATAAAATACCCAGTGCCTCACATTTTCATTTTTATCTTTCTCCTTTCTTGCTTTATTTCCCAGAGGTGAGTAGCTCCAGAAATGATTGTCCAACATCTATCAGGAAGATCCAGTCTCAAGGCAGGTGCTTGCACATCCATGCTTCATAAGTGTCTGAGCACACCAAGTCCTGGCATATGGAACTATATATTTAGTAGGGAGTAAAGAAGCCAGTATTTTTCTATCTGATTCTGGTTAAAGAAAAAAAGGGAGATGATATTGGTTAAGAGGGAGGCCTGCAGAGTGTAAGGATTCATGTTCAAATCTGAGAGCAGCCACTTGGTAGCTATGTGACCTTGGTTACTTAACTTCTCTAATCCTTGGTTTCCATATACACAGGATGTTGATATTAATAATGCCTGAAACATGGAGTTGTTGAGAGAATGAGATGTGATGTACAGGGCTTGGCTATTAGTGAGTTCTCAAAAAAGCATTCATGGTGAATATTAGCTATTACTATGTGACAATGGGACTGTCATTGCTCTTCTAGGAGGCTGGACATTTAGAGTGGAGAGAGTCTAAGTCAGGAAGTCTGAGCTAGGGTCTCAGCTCCATGACAAACTACAGACACAATGCTGGGCAGTTCTCAGGGCTCAGTTTTCTCATCTAACAAATGAGAATGGTTTGTATGAATCATTTTCTATTTGATTGTTCTGGAAACTCTGACGTCTAGCAACCAATATAAAACAATTTAAACACTTATCTGAGTATTTTCTGTGAGATTGGATATAGCAAAGTTCAATTTCCTAGGAGCATCCTTCAACAAGTGCATGTATGAGGTCCATGCCCACAAAAATAGGAATTAAAAGTATAGCTCCGAGTCCTCACTGCCAGCCCACAAATGAGCATAGAAGATACTGAGAACAACTGTCCCACATGACTCCAATAGCCCTGAGAGCAACTGTTTTTTGTGTTCCTGGACCCAATTCCAAAGTCTACCTATAATAGGGGGAGGGATTCCTATAAAACACCAGGAATTCCTGGACACCAGCACGATGTCCAAGGAGTCAACTCAATTCTGACACTATCAACCCAGAGATAGCATAAGTTAAAGGCTCAGTCCTACAGAACTCCTCTTCCCCCCATCCCCACAGGTTGCACCTATGCTTCTAACTGACTGGCGACAGATCAGAGGTTCCCACGACCTTCTCCTCAGACTTCAGAGGTCAGTCACAAGTCCAGGTAGTTATCTCTGCTTTTGATGGACTGGCTATAATCAAAGGTTCCCTCGACTCCCTCCTTATTAATTTGCTAGTGCAGCGAATAGAACTCAAGGAAACACTTGCTTACATTTACCAGTTTAATAAAAGATATGATAAAGGATATAGATAAACATCCAAATGGAAGAAATGCATTGGGCATTTCTCTAGCCCCTTGAACTCAGGTATGGCTTCCTGGATTCAATTCCTTTGGCCAGTATAAGATGTACAGAAGCCTTTCAAAGCCAATACACTTATCACTATGTCTTCTTCCCCTGCTGTAACGATTGGAAGCACAAGCTCAGATGGAGCCGCTGTGGGGAGGGGCACAGAGCTTCTATACCTCTATTTGGGTCACCATTTTCCCAAGCACCTCCATGTGTTCACCAACCCGGAATCTCCCCAAATCCAGTCTCCTTGGGGCTTCATGGATGCTTCATTACATAGGCATGATTGATTCAATCATTGGCCATTGACAATTGATTCAACCTCCAGCCTCTCTGCCCTCCCCAGAGGTCAGGGTAAGGAGCAAAAGTTCCTATCCTCTAATCACAAGGTTGGTTCTCTAGGCAATCATCCCACAACCAGCCACCTCATTAACATAACAAAGGACACCATTACCCACTCTTCTCTCTAGAAAATTTCAGGAGTTTTAGGACCCCTGTGCCAGAATCAGGACTGAAACAAATATATATTTCTTTTTATAAATCACAATATCTCAGTCACCTAATTCCTCCCAGCCTATTTTCCTTGGTCACCTTTTAGGTCATGCTTAACTTCTGTTTTAATAATTATCTGCCCCCCCGCAGCCCCCCCCCCTTCCCGATCCAATCGCCCATTCTTCACCACCAAATTCTTTTTTTTTTTTTTTGAGCCCTTTACAACTCCTTTCCATGGCCTCAAATCATACTCTACATCCTCAGCTTCTTCAGGCAGCCTTCCCTCAATCTTGTTGCCTTCACAGATATTTGGCTATCACCTTATAAAGCCACTTGGTCCTATAACCTTTTTCTCTCCCACATACTATGTAGCTCATGATTGGGAAGTAGAGTCTGTGGCCCATTACTTCTGCATCTAAGGAGAACTCCTGTTTCTGTGGAGTCCCTGGCAATTAGACATAGTCCCTGAGTAACTTTGGAACCAGCTCAGAGACTTGGGGATGGAGACTTCATCTGAGCTTGTGTTTCCAATCATTGCAGCAGGGGAAGAGGACATAGTGATAAGTGTATTGGCTCTGAAAGGCTTCTGTTCATTGCATATTGGCCAAAGGAATTGAATCCAGGAAGCCATACCTGAGTTCAAGGGGATGGAGAAATGCAATCTTACCATATTCTGGGGAGAAGGATCAAATATGAGTATTTATGAATAGCCAGTGATTGCCACTGTCATCAATCTCAGCTGCTCCTGGCTTTCTTAATGTTTCTCCATGGCAACAATTTCAAATTTCCTTAATGCTATTCAGCATCTGACTGTACCTCATTTTTGTGCTCCCACAGCTTTATAAGTTGGAGAGAGATGAGACTGTCCTAAGAAGTGGTTGTGGGAATCTATCATCTACACTTTCCTCATCTATAACATTGAGATAATAACATCTGCCAAACTTAATTCAAGGCTAAGAAAGTGTAAAATGAACTAAGAGTTCTGGCTGGGTGACTCAGTTAGTCAGAATATCATCCCATACAACAAAAAAGGTTGCAAGTTCCATACCCAGGTGGGCCAGTATTGGAGGTAACCTATTTCTTTCCCTCTCTCATTCTTTCTTTCCCTCTCTCTCAAATGAATAAAAACATGTTCTCTGGTTAAAAAAAATTAACTGAAGACATATTTGTGAGTGCTCTGAAAAGTTAGACACTATCTAAACTAATAAAAGCGTAATATTAAAATTAACTGTCTCTTCGGGATGGGTAAGCCATGCCCACCAGCCAATCAGAGTGGCTGTATGCAAATTAGTCCAGCCAAGATGGCGTAGGCTGCAGCCTGAGAGAAGCCACGCAATGCACAGGCTGCAACCACCGAGGGAGGAGCAGGGCGCCGGTGATGGAGGCCTGAAATAGATCTGGTTGCGGATTACAGGCGGCAGGGCAGCCTCGGGGGCGGAGGGACCGAGCCAGCTCCGCCCTCGAGGCTGAGGCCTGGAAATAGGTGCAATCGGGGCACACAGCACACACGGAGGCATGGCCTTCGTGTGTGCTGTGTGCCCCAATGGATTCTAGGTGGCTGGGCAGCCTCGGGGGCGGAGGAACATCCTCTGACGGGTCCCAAACTGTGAGAGGGCACAGACTAAGATAAGGGACCCCCCCACGCCTGCCGAGTGCACAAATTTTTGTGCACCGGACCCCTAGTCTTCTATAATAAAAGCGAAACATGCAAATGTGACCATTACCACCAGCCAATCAGAGTGGCTGTATGCAAATTAACCCAGCCAAGATGGAGGCCAACAGCCAATCAGAGCGGCTGTAT
>PVJC01052677.1:0-11038 GCA_004026665.1 Murina feae
CGATGCTGGGGCTGCAAGGGAAGCCCCGGTCCCGGGTGCCAGCAATTGGGGGAAGGAAGGCCTACTCTTGCATGAATTTCATGCATCAAGCCTCTAGTTAGGTAATTTATGGGTAAATTATCTCCAATGCTAGCATAAGGCCTGACACCTGAGTTATTTGTTCATTGAATCAATATGAAAGAATGGAATTCACACCAGTCTGCCAGGCGCCTTCTGTGTGTGTGTGTGTGTGTGTGTGTGTGTCTCACCACTGGGGACCTACCCCCAGCTGCATCAGAGGCTCGGAGCAGTCCTCCTGTGTGTGTCTACCTGCTGGGGGCCTGCCCCAGGCACACACCATCAAGGCTTGGGTTATCCATGCTGTTTTAAGGTAGACCTGGGTGTTGGTTTTTTGCAATATCCTCTTGAAGTCAAATGCTAACGTTATAAGCTAGAGGGACACTGCGGGAGCAGAATTCTGAGTATTTATTCCTTTCAGTAACATTTCTGGACACATTCATGAGCCAGGCACTTTGTTAGAATGCAAAGATAAAGTCATAGATTATTACAACATGTTCACAATCACAGTCTAAGAGAGAAGGTAGACCCTCAAACAATTGCTATATACTGTAGTGTCAGTGTGTTGGGGAGAGCACACAAGAGTTGGTTGGAAAGTTTGTAAGGAGGACATTCTGAAATAAGGGAAGTGTGCTGAAGGTGGCCTGCCCTGTTTATTGGAATTCCAACTTAGGGGAGTGCTGAAGGCATTGTCCCTAATTATTCCTTGACCTTTCCAAACAAGTCTGTGCACGAGCAGACCCCTGGGTGTTTACTGAAATCCTTATGCTTAATCTTTGGGTGTCCTTGGTTAGAGGACACTGCAAACACATGTGTCCTCCCAAGATTGCTTATCCTACAGATTGATTGAATCTAAAAGATAAACTTTATTTCAAACTGCAGTTACAATAAAAGCCTAATGAGGCTGGCGATTGAGGCTGTCTGGTTCCTTTTGCCAGGCAGTCCCTTAGCCCTCTCTTTCACAGCAAAAGTGTCAGAATAATTCATTCATCCATTCACCCATCCATCCATCCATCCATTGCTCAGGGTCTGCTGGTCAACGCCAGCATCAGTGCTATAGTCAAAGGCATATAAAACCAGGCATGTCATTTGGGCAGCTTCACCAGGGCAGCTTCTGCATTCTAACTCAGACTCCAGCCCTAGCTGTTTTGACTCAGTGATTAGAGCGTTGGCATGTGGACTGAAGGGTCCCAGATTTGATTCCAGTCAAGGCCATAAGCCTGTGTTGTAGGCTTAATCCCAAGTAGGGGGTCAGCTGATCAATGATTATCTTTCATCATTGTTTCTATCTCTCTCTCCCTTCCTCTCTGAAATCAATAAAAATATATTAAGAAGAAAAAAAAAAAGACTTGAGAGCCCAGCATGACTCAGTAGTTGAGCATCAACCTAGGGAACTAGGAGGTCACAGTTCAATTCCTGGTCAGGAAACATTCTTGGGTTGTAGACTTGGCCCCCAGTGCAGGACCTGCAGGAGGCAGCCAATCAATGATTGTCTCTCATCATTGATGTTTCTCTCTCTCTCTCTCTCTCCCTTTCACTCTGAAATTTAAAAAAAAAAAAAAAAAATTAAAGCCCTAACTGGTTTGGCTTGGTGGATAGAGTGTTGGCCTGAGGACTGAAAGGTCCCAGGTTTGAATCCGGTTAAGGACATGTACCTTGGTTGCAAGCACATCCCCAGTAGGGGGTGTGCAGGAGGTAGCTGATCGATGTTTCTCTCTCATTGATGTTTCTAACTATCCCTCTCCCATCCTCTCTGCAAAAAATCAATAAAATATATTTTTAAAAATATTAAAAATAGTTTTTAAAAATAAAAATAAAAAGCACAGAAAAGAGATCAAGAAATTCTACCTTGGGAAGCTGGAGATGGCACACATTCTATACACAGATGAACCTTGAAGACAGTGTGCTAAGTGAAAGAACCCAGTCAAACTGTACTGTTCATATGAAATGCCCCCAAATAGGCAAATCCTTAGAGACTTAAGTAGATTATTAGTTGCCTGAGGCTAATGGGAGGGTAAATGGGGAGTGATTGCTAATGAGTATAAGATGTCTTTGTTCAGTAATGACAATGTATTAAAATTGTTTTGGAGAAATTGGGGTATTCTCTTCCCCTCTGGGTGCTGGGAATAAGGTCTTTACGATATCTCAAGAAAAAGAATTTTCTGAGACTCACACCGGAGTGAAGCAGGGAGTCTCCCAGGGGTGAGGACGACGGAGCCCCTAAGCGCTAGAACGCTTGCATGCACGACTCTGGAGACCAGTTTCTGTGATGCAGGTCTAATTTTATTGAGGAAGTACAGCAGTATTTATAGCAGAGGTGGCCAATTATGGAACATTTTATTAGGGAGCCAATGAGCATAAAGGTCGGGGTACTGTGTACGTGGCTCTAGGAGGGGCTCAGGTGGGCGTTGCCATCTTCCTGGTTTGCCAGAAAGATCTGAACTGCTGGAGTGTGCTCACAGCATTGCATCAGCCACTGCGCCGAGATAAACCTCCTGTGCTCTACCTACACCAGAGGATGACTTTTTATTTGTGTGAAGTTACATTCATGGGTTTCCAAAGTCCCATTTCCCTTTAGCGCAGTTATAGAAGTGTAGCGCAGTTATAGAAGTGTAACTGGGGTTTCCGTACAGTTAGGAGCAAAGCCAGTGTCCAGAGTTTTCTTTCCATGTTGGAACCCGGTCCAGTTCAGCATTAGGCTAGTTATAGTCCCTTAGTCCATTGTGTATGGGACTCCACATGGCCATAGGCCATGTGGGCAAATGCTGGGGAGCACACCTCGAGCAATCAGAGTCCCAAGAGCATAAGAGGAACCCAGAGTACAAGAGATCCTTTGTTCAGGGAATTAAGTATCCCAAATGTCCTCCTTCTTGCAGCGGCCATGCCCACTCTGGCCAGTGACATGTTCCCAGGTGTGACTGACAGACAAGTACCTTCCCAGGTACTTTCTGGGCATGCGTCCATATATTCTTTTCCCTGTCTAGTCCCTTCCCCCTGCAATCTGTGGAGAACAGACTGGTGGCTCCCTGGGGAATGTAACCCTTTAGCTTCCTGGTGAAGCTGCCCAAATGACATGCCTGTAATATTTGGCCTTCTTTGCTCCTTTGTTCTTGTTATTAATACTAGGTTAATTACAGTGGTATCAAAATTAGATAGTAGTGAGAGTTTCACTAATCTTAAAAATTTTTGAATTTTATTGTTGCTAAGACAGAGAAGGAAGGCATCCCTTCCTTTCTTTCAGCAAACCTTTGTTGAGTATCTGTTACCTGCTGTGTTCTCTTCTAATCCCTGAGAATATGATGGTTGACCATCCAGACATCTGGGTTTTCCCCCCTGAGGATTTATATTCCATTGGCAATGTGGGGAAAAGTGAGAAATTACCAAATGTCAGATCATAATGAAGGCAACGGTTTGATTACCACCTTGGACATGGAGTTAGTGTACAAAGTGTGTGTGACAGCCTCGTGGTTGGTGGCTACTTTTCTGCTACCTGGCCTCACTCTTTTTCCTCTTTAGTTCCCTCTTGCTTTCTCTTTTCTGCCGTATTGCTTACTGTCTTAGCAAGAACCTGGAAAAGGGACCATGGATATATCTCTGTTTATTTCTAACTTTGCTTGCTGAGTCTACTGTAATTGTTACTGATGCCATGGAGTGGTCCTATCCTCACACTCTTAGTCCTACAGTTAATTCAGATTTTTGAACAAGAGACTATAAAAAGTTGGAAGAAGCCTTTCTTCTATCTAATCCAGAACTACCATGACTTTTATGGGAAACTTTTTCATATATCTAAGAAACTTCTGTTCTTTGTAATAATCTTTTTGTTTCTCAACTACCTTGATGTGGCTTCTTCTGTGTATCCTTGGTTATGGAACTTCTTTTCAACTAGACTTCAGGTGATTCTCAGTGATGGTTCTGTAGTTTAGTTGTAATTTTGATGTGGTCAAGGGAGGAGGTGAGCACATTGTTTACCTATTCCGCCATCTTGACCAGAAGCCAATAAACTCCTTTTCTTTCTTTCTTTTTTAAATTTAAATATATTTTATTGATTTTATTTATAGAGAGGAAGGGAGAGGAATAGAGAATTAGAAACATTGATGAGAAAGAAACATCGATCAGCTGCCTCCTGCACACCCCCTACTGGGGATGTGCCCTCAACCAAGGTACATGCCCTTGACCGGAATTGAACCTGGGACCTTTCAGTCCGCAGGCCGACGCTCTGTCCACTGAGTCAAACCAATTAGGGCTAAACTCCTTTTCTTTAGCACTACCCTAGAGTGTGCTCCTAGACTTCATACCAAATGAGGAGAATTTCTAGAAAGGATGGCAGGATTGGTGAAGAATGAGCAGAGAATTTGCTGCCTTCCTGCTGTGCCTTCTATTTCTGTTTTGTTACAGTTTCCATCTCCACTTTCAGTTATTATTGTCATAATCAGCTAGTTATTAATATTAATAATATGAAGAGAGCAAAGGGGAGGCCAGACATAATAAGCATGGTCATCTGGGCAGCTTCACCAGGAAACTACAACTTCACGCTTCCCAGGGAGCCACCTATGCATTCCGTGCAGATCACTGGGGGAAGGAACCAAATAAAGAGGAAGGTAAGTGCAAGTGCAGTGAAGTCGGGGTGTCATAGGGAAGGTCCTCGTTTGCCAGTCTACACTGGGAAAAAATTATCAGCTAAGGGGGTGAAGCCACTGTAAGCTCATACATGAAGTCTTGAAGGGTTAATTGGTTAGGCTCCTGGTTACAGTCCCCAAAGAATTCCTCTCTCTTGTGTTCTTGCTCGCTTTTTAAAAAATATATATATTTTATTGATTTTTACAGAGAGGAAAAGAGAGGGATAGAGAGTTAGAAACATCGATGAGAGAGAAACATCGATAAGCTGCCTCCTGCACACCTCCCACTGGGGATGTGCCTACAACCAAGGTATATGCCCTTGACCAGAATCGAACCTGGGACCCTTGAGTCCGAAGGCCAACACTCTATCCACTGAGCCATACTGGTTAGGGCTCTTGCTCGCTTTTGAGCTCTCTTGCTCTTTGACCTGCACTTGCCCTCCATGTGGCCTTAAGCATGCAATGGACTGGAGCTGGGAACACAAGCTAAGCTAGCCAGATGCTGGATTGGACTGTGCTTTAATATGAAGTGGAGACTCTGGGCAGTGGCCTTGCTTCTAGCCTGCTAAAGACAAGATTGGACTTTTTCCATGGTGGGAAGGAGGGAAATGGGACCTTGGAAATTCAGGAATTCAATTCCACAGAAATAAAGATCACTCCTCCTCCCTCAAGAGTCTCAGAAAATTCCTTTGTTTGCAACATCGCAGGAACTCCACTTCCACAGGTTACAGCGGCTGCCACAGAGGGCACCCCACCAAAAACAATGATTAATGGTTCCACAGATGGATGAATCACTCTTGCTTCTCTATAGGTGAGGTACAGTACATTCAAGCTGAGAAGAACAACAAGGGTGTGATGGAGGCAGCTACACTTTTTCTCAAGTTCCTATTGGAGCTCCAGGAGGAAGGCTGGTTTCGTGGTTTTTTGGATGCTCTTCACCATGCAGGTTTGTTTATTCTTTTTACTCACAAATCAAAGTATATTACTTGACTGTTTCAGAATGCTGTAAAAGTGAAATGCTATTAATGTTGAGGTGTCCACATATAATTAGTCTTTTTTTTTTAATGTTTTTATTGATTTTTAGAGAGACAGGAAGGGAGAGGGATAGAGCGATAGAAACATTGATGGACGAGAAACATCATCGATTGACTGCCTTCTGCATGCCCCCTGCTAGGGATTGAGTCCTCAACCCAGGCATGTGCCTTGACCAGGAATCAAACCTCTTAGTCCCTGGGTTGACACTCAACTGCTGAGCCATAGCAGCAGTCTAGTTCATATCTTTTAATCTGAGGCAATGTAAAGACTATTTTCAGGCAGATAATATAATTGTCTACCTGAAATATCTAACGGAGTCTACAGAGTATTGTAAGTAATGGTAGAATTTAGCACCTTCATTGTATAGAAGATCAGTATACAAAAGTTAGTTGCATTTTCACCCACTGGAAGCAAATAGAAATATCATTTATACTTGTAACAAAAGTTATCATGTATTTAGAGATAAACCCAGCAAAAGGTGGGTAAAGTCTGAATGGAGAACATGATAAAATGTTATTAAAAGATATTAAGCAAGTCTTATCTAAATGGAGATACATACCCATGCATATGAAGAGGACAACTTGGTATCATAAAAATGTCATCTCTCCTTTTATTGACCTATATATTCAATACAATTCTAGTAAAAATCTTACATGCTTCTTCATGAGTTTGACAAACTGATTATAAATGTATTTGAAAGAATTATGACCCAAGAACAATCAATAACTTTCTAAAGAAGAATTAAATAGTCTGGGGTTTTCCCTTTGAGATATCAAGTTTTATTGTAAAACCTTAGGCATTGAGACAGTGTGACTCTATTCCTTGAATCAACCAGCTAACCAATGAAATAACATAGTCTTCAGTTAGGCTCATGTATTTATGGAAACTTGTTATATTATAGCTCTCTGGGAAAGGAAGATCATTAGGAAAGGAGAGGCTCTTTGATTGATTGCAATGGGCCATTATAAACAAGATAGTTTAAAGAGGATTAGGTTAAAAACCAAACAAACCTTAACTTTCCTATCCATACGGATACAAATAAATTTGTGTTCCTTAATTCATTCCATCCACATGTACACACAATATGAATTCAAAAGAATTAAAGATTTAATTCTAAAAGGTAAAAATTTTAACAATTTACAAGAGAATATAGGATCATATTTTTATGACCTTGGATTATGGCAAGATTTCTGAAACAAGATATTCAAGCATTAACCATAAAAGAAAGATTGATAAGTTCCATGACGTTAATATTAAGAGCACTCGTTTGTCAAAACACACTATAAAGAAATTGAAAAAAGCAGATTGGGAGAAGATACCTGCAAAATACATTATGACCAAAGAATTAATATATAGAATATTTTTTTAAAGGTTTTAAAATCAATTAGGAAAAGAAAGAAAACTTCAGCCCTGGCCAGTGTGGCTCAGCTGGTTGGAATGTCCTGTGCACTGA
Organism: Murina feae; assembly: GCA_004026665.1. NCBI lineage: Eukaryota > Metazoa > Chordata > Mammalia > Chiroptera > Vespertilionidae > Murina > Murina feae. The sequence continues at coordinate 7,162 of PVJC01052677.1, forward strand.
AGGGTCTCAGATTCAGTTCCTGGTCAGGGCACAAACCCATGGTTGCATCCCTAGTTGGAGTGTGTGTGGGAGGCAACCAATCAATGTTTCTGTCTCACGTTGATGTATCTCTCTTTATCCTCCCTTCCTCTCTCTCTAAAAATAATTATTTATTATAAAAATAATTAATCCTATATAATAAAAGCCTAATATGCAAATCGACCAAACAGCGGAATGACCGGTCACTATGCTGTGCACTGACCACCATGGGGCAGACGCTCAATGCACGAGCTTCCCTCAGCCCATAGGCCCCAGTCCAGCCAAGGCAGTTGCCAGCAGGGGCCCCCCTGATTGCCCTGGCAGTTGTCCCACAGAAGGAGGTGACCAGTGGCAGTGGCGGGGGGTGGGGCCAGCAAGCGGGTGGTGCCAGGCCAGCTGAGATGGGTGCCAGTGGGGGCCCCATAAATTAGGAACATAATTAGGTAACATTTTATAACTAGTAGATAGCCAAACTTAAGAAGTCCAACAGTGTTAAGGCTTAAAAAGGACATTTAATAACAGGCAATCTTAGATATCACCCTACAACTCTGGCCAGTGTGGCTCAGTTGGTTGTGTGTTGTCCCATGCACCAAAAGCTTGCCAGTTTGATTTCTGGCCAAGGCACATGCCTGGGTTGAGGACTCAATCCCTGGCATGCAGGAGGCAGCCAATCGATGTTTCTTTCTTTTTTTTAAACTTTATTTCCAATGGATGTTTCTTACTCTCTGCCTGTCCCTTCCTCTCTCTCTAAAATCAATAAAAACATATTTAAGTTAAAAAAAAGTCACCCTACAAAGTGTAACCTGATAAAACTATTTTGAAAAACAATTTGGCATAGTTCAATTCCCATGTATCCTATTGAACAGTTTTACTCTTAGGTATGTACCCTAAAAAATACCCTTACACATATATTTCCAAATTTATACATGAATGTTCACAGTATAATTGTTTGTATTAACAAAAGCAAACAAGAAAACAAAACTAAAAGCAGCTTCGAGGAGAATGGATAAATAAATTTTAAAATATTCACACGATGGTTGAATATACTGCAACCAAAATGTATGAGCAAAGCTACAGACAACAACACAGGTGAAGCTTAGAAATGTAATATTAAACTGTTTTAAAAATCAGAGAAAATTCCACTTAGTAGAATATAATTATGAAGTTCCAAGCAAGCTAAACAAAACATATATTGTTTAGAGAATCAAAGATATGTCACGCAACTACTCAAAAAATTAAGGGATTGATACATCAAATACCAGGTAGGAGTATATTTGCAAGGAGATAGAAGGGTGGGAGAAAAAGAGGCACACCCGCCCAAAGGTAATGGAATATTCTAGTTCTTAAGTTGTGAATGGATGTACATGTGTTAATTTTGTTGTTCTGCTATTTATATCCTAATGTGGGCCTTAATGTTGGACAAGCCTGGTAATTCTGTAGAGGACTTTAGAGTGAAGCATTCTTGGATTATCACAATTGGAAGTAATTTTTTTCCACCTCAAATTTTCTCATTATATTTAGTTTTATGCTTTTGGAATAACACAGAAGGTAAGTTCCTAAGGGACTGGAATTATAATCTATATTTCTGTTTGCCTTTACTAATTTGCACTGACAAGAAACTTAACATGATGGCTTGGCTCATTGAAAGATAAATCAGGGGTTGTAGGTGGAGTCTATGGATGCACTTTGGAAGGAAGATTCTATGCTAAGATCAAGTGTAAAGCTTCACATTTATCCTTTGTATTTTCTCCCAAGAGATGATAAATATTGTTAGAAGATCTAAAATGTTGGGTACCTAAAATGGATATCAAGTTTTCTTTTTGAAAGATCATTAATAACTAAGGAGTGTTAACGAAAAAAACCTGTAGAGAATTTTGTGAGTTTATTTGAGCCAAACTGTCGACATATGTCTGGAAGCAGAACCTCAAGGAATTGAGATAATGCTCCGGAGAATGGGAGTTTACACGGTGCTTTTATAAATTTACCATCAAAAGGAAAACACGTAAGTGGGTTACATGACATTCATTGGTGATAGATTAAGGAGGTGGGATAAAGCAAAGTGGGGAAATCCCTGGGATTGGATAAAAAGCAAAATGAGGAGTACACATTCCCAGGTGAGTGTAGGATCAATTAACATGATAATGAAGGAAGTTGTGGTATCTGTCCTGGCGCCCAGCACATTTGGCTGTGCCCCAGGGGCTTCAGAAATAGGGAAGTTAAAAGTCACCCAGACATTTCACAAAATACGTTATCTTAGAGGCAAAAAGACAAATGCTCAGTAAAGATCAAAGGTGATTTCTGTCAGGGAAAACACTGGCCCAGGATGTTGCCACCCACCATAACCTGTTTGTAGATAAATATCTAATTTTCAGACCATCTTTGTGATTACTCTAGGTCGCTGAGCCTGCAGGACTGCCATGCAGGCCTCCACTGAGCTTTTCAGGCTAGCATGTGGCTCCTTTTGTCCACAGGAGGTTTAGATATTTTTGAGTTCTCTCACTATACATTCAGACATGATTTCTTGATAGTAAATGATCTCAAAGTATTTTTTAGTTGGTCCCATTCTCTCTCTCTCTCTCTCTTTCAGGTTATTCTGGACTTTATGAAGCCATTGAAAGTTGGGACTTCCACAAAATAGAAAAGTTGGAAGAACACAGATTGCTTTTAAGGCGTTTGCAACCAGAATTTAAAGCCAGAATTAATCCAAATGATGTCCTTCCTGAACTATCTGAATGTTTAATTAAACAGGAATGTGAAGAAATTAGACAGGTAATTTAATTAAAATAAAATTCTGAATTTGGGGGAAATAATTTGAACATGGAAATGTTTTCTGTTTTCTATAATGCTTTAGACCTAAGAAAAATCCCACAATCCACAAGTCTTCAAATCTCAGGCATAATTACCTAGAATACTACTTTTAATTGTGAATTGAGTAATTTTTATGTCACAGATTTTTTTCAGGTGTGCCCTATTTTCAGTTAAAAAGATTTTTATTGCTTTCTGAATAATGTTTTATGCAAATTTAAATAAAATCAACCAGTTTAGTAAATAAAAAAAGCCATATAATCTTGTGTCTAAGTATTCAGGCTTTGGACACAAATAAACTTTGTTAGAATCCTAACTCAACCACTTACTAGTGATATGATCTTAGGCAAGTTACTTAGTTTCTCTAAGCCTCTGCTTATCATGTTTAAAATGTAATTAATATAGCCTCTTATTACTCTATTTTTATAAATATTAAATTAGATAATATATGTAAAGTGCTTACATATGCCTGGCGCATAATAACTGCTCAATAAATTTTAGTTATTATGATTATGTTTAATAATAAAAGTCATGTAAATCTCACTACCTTGAAAAACCCATTTGTTAATATTTGGTTATGTCTTTTCAAATATCTCTCTATGGCAATATACCCATATTTTGAGTGGCTAGTATGTGGGTTGTTTTCCTAATATTGCTGATGATGATTGAATATAAGATCTCAGAGGAGGTGAGAATACTTGGCTTGACATGGTGATACAATATGAAGAGGACAAGGACAAAGGAAAGGTTTTTTTAAAAAAATTGTGTGGAATGGGGCAAAAATTTTCATGAATAAGACCTATTGAACCAAACAACAATCTTAGATAGTACTTGAGTTGGTATTTCTTCAATAAAAACTCATAAAAGGAAAACTTTGAAATAATTAATCAGTCAACTGCAATTGTCTTGCTCAGGTTTGTTCCAACAAGGGGCTGATGGCAGGTGCAGAGAAAATAGTTGAATGCCTTCTCAGATCAGATAAGGAGAACTGGCCCAAATATTTGAAACTTGCTTTGGAGAAAGAAGAGAGCAATTTTAGTGAACTGTGGATTAT
>PVJC01052678.1:0-11065 GCA_004026665.1 Murina feae
GTAAGTAGAGAAGAATGTATGGCAAAGGTAGGATGAGAGAAAAAGAGGGAGGGAAGAAAAGTTATAAAGGGGGAGCTGGTAGAGCTTGAAAGGAGAATGGGAAGAAGGAAGGAATGGGGGAGGGAGCAAAGCAGGTCAGAGGGAGGAAGTGAAGAAAAAAATTAAGGTGGGAAGGAAGGAAAAGGGGAGGGTGGGCAGGCGTAAAGATAAAGAAAAGAAGGAATGTGGGAAGGGAAGGAGGGTAGTAGAAAAATGGGAAGAATGATGAGGGAGCAGAAGTAGGAAATAAGGAGGAAAGAAAAGTTTATAAATGATGAGTCAGTAGGAAAAGTGTTACATAAAGGAGAAAAATTGTGTGAGAAGAAGAAGCCAATAAGGAAGTCAAATACAATTTTGTGTGAAGGAGATAACATTAAAAAAGAAAGTTAATAGGGGTGACCAGGCCGGCAGGGGAGGGCAGTTAGGGGGATCAGGCAGGCAGGCAGGCAGAGTGGTTAGGGCAGGCAGGCAGGTTAGTGGTTAAGAACCAGAGATCCTGGATTGTGCAAGTCCCCAAGAACTCCATATTAGAGAGGGTGCAGGTTGGGCTGAAGGACCATCCCCCCGCACCCCCCACACCTATGCACGAATTTCGTGCACCGGGCCCCTAGTATATATATATATTGATTTCTGAAAACTTACATATTTAAAAAAATGAAATAAAAAGTTCATCTGTGCTGATTGTTGCAACACAGTTTTAGAGGTCTTATGTGGCCGTATTCTAAATAATCACAAGATTTGCTCTCTTAGACATAAGAATCTTCAATTCCTGTTATTTAGAACAGAAAGGTTTCAGAACAATTTAGCAACATCCTTAAGGATCCCTCATCTGTAACTATATAGTAAGTAATCATCATCTCTGATCCCCAGGTGAATGGTGAATGTAGAGAGAACTGGGCTCTCAGCAACATAAAGGGTGAAGATACACAACTATAAAAAAAAAATGCCACACTAATAATGAAAGATGTTAATAATAGAGGAAACTGGGGGGAGGGACTTTCCTATACTTTCTGCTCAATTTTTCTATAAACCTAAAACTGTTATAAAAATAAAGTCTATTCTTTTAAGTGAAAGTATAAAAAAAAGAAACATAAGAAATAAAAAAGTGAAAGTACTTAGAGAAAAGAACAAAAGGATACATTTTTTCTTTTCATTTTTCTCTTTATTCTACAACTAGGGGCCCGGTGCACAAAAATTTGTGCACTGGGGGGGGGGGGTGTCCCTCAGCCTGGCCTGTGCCCTCTCCCAGTCTGGGACCCCTCTGGGAATGTCCACCTGCTGGTGTGCCTGGCCAGCCAGGGTGAGGGGCCAATGTCTGTTTGCAAGCTGGCCAAGCTCCCCAGTGGAGACCCTCACCCCAGGGGGTGTGCAGCAAGCCTGAGTGAGGGTCTGAGGGCAGTTTTCAGGCTGGCCACAGCTCCCACTGACCCTACGGGCCACCCGCCTGGGAAGCTGATGGTTGGGTGGCACTGTCCACCCCATGGCCTCCCGGGTGGGGGCCGCGGGGTCTGGCCACCTGTTCCCCACGCCCTGGAAGGCTCCCGCCTGGGAAGCTGCGGGTGGGGAGGTGCTGTCGCCCATGGCCTTCCGGGTGGGGGCCGCAGGGGTCCAGCTGCCTGGTCCCCGGGTGGGGTGGCACTGGCCGCCCCATGGCCTCCCGGGCAGGGCCGCGGGGGTCCGGCCGCCTGTTCCCCGCGTGCCCCGGAAGGCTCTCGCCCAGGAAGTCGAGGCTGCAGCGGCGGGGCTGCGGGGATCCGACCGCATCGCCCCCGCGCCCCGGAAAGCTCCGAGGCGGCGGGGCTGTGGGGATCCGGCTGCCCCGCTCCCGCGCCCCGGAAAGCTCCGAGGCGGCCGGGCTGCGAGGGTCCGGCTGCCCTGCCCCCACGCCCCGGAACGCTCCGAGGCGGCCAAGCTGCGAGGGTCCGAACGCCTTGTCCCCGCGCCCCGGAACACTCCCGAGGCGGCTGGCGGTGGGGCCGTGGGGATCCGGCCACCCCGCTCTCGCACCCTGGAACGCTCCCGAGGCTGGGGCGGTGCCCCAGCCTCAGGAGCATTCCAGGGCGCGGGCAGCCGCCTGGTGCCCGCCTTCCCCCCACCCCGGCTTCCGCCTGAAAAGGCATCCGCAGGCCCAAGGCGCTGGATGCCTTCTCAGGCGGGAGGCTCCCAAGATGGCGGAGGCCGCAGCCCTGGAGAAGCCGCACACCAGGGCTGCGGCCTCTGCCATCTTGGCTGGGCTAATTTGCATACAGCAGCTCTGATTGGCTGGTGGGCGTGGCTTGCCCGTCTCGGAGAAACGGTTAATTTTAATATTTCGCTTTTATAGAGTAGATTTGTACTCTGACTTTTTTTTTCTATATTACTTGATTTTGTTTTTGAACTAGACCTGGGTATTAGGCCATATCCTCTAATTAAAGTTCATATTGTAACAGTGATAAAATGTGTGGTTTAACATTAATTTGAAATGAAGGGACTACTTAGATGTTCCTTTATCTTTGCTTTTTACCTAGAATTGGCTTGGTATGTTTTAAACCAGCAGTTGCCAACCTTTTGGATCTCACAGTCCACAGATCACCGGTTGGCAATTGCCGTTTTAACAGCATTACAGCTATAGTCCATTTCACTGTCTCTTCCAATCACTGCCATATTTGAGATACCTTACTATATGTCAGTCACTGTACAAAGTACTCCACATTTATCTAGATATATAAAAGTCTAAGCAACTGAACGATCGGTAGCTATGATGTGTACTGACCACCGGGGGCAGACGCTAAACTCAGGAGCTGCCCCCTGGTGGTCAGTGAGCTCCCACAGCAGGAGTGCCGCTCAGCTGACTGATGGGCACCAGATGCCAGGCTCACAGCTGGCAAATACAGCTGTGGCGCGAGCCTCTCCCACCTCCACAGCAGCACTACTGAGTGAAGGCAGTGGTAGGCACAGTGGGTCTGAGGGGAGCGGGAGCGGTGCAGTGTCCAGCCCAGGCTCAGGCTCCTCCCTGGCTGCCTGCCGCTTCGCATACTACTACGTCACTGGGTGGTGGTGGGGGAGGGGGGGCGATGTTGGACTGACAGTTTTGGCCCAATCCTGGTCAGGGCACATGCCCTATTGGACCAAAAATGATAGTCCAACATCCTCCAAGGGGTCTCAGATTGTGAGAGGGCATAGGCTGGGCTGAGGGACTCCACCAGTGCACCAATCCATGCCCCAGGCCTCTAGTTTGTCATTAAAAGTACCGTATACATATTCACACAAAAACACTGCATAGTAAGCAACACATCAGTTACATATATTAGGAAACTGAAGTTTAGAAAGCTAAGTATTTTGCCTTAGGTCAAACAGCCAGTAAATGGTATAGGCAGGATTCAACTCAAGTATTAATACTCTTAAATTCTATGATATCAGAAAAATCACTCAGAGATATCTCAGGATACCAGAATCAATATAATAATTATAAATGATGGCAATTATTCTTTATACTTATGTCATTAGTTTATAGTATTTTATCAATATATTACCATTCTATGCTTCCAGCTTGGGTACTTTTAGCTCTGTGACACTGGCCAAGTCACTTAACTTCTTTGAATCTTAGCTGTTCCATATGCAAAATGATTACAGTAACATAGCTAACAAGAGCTAGAACTCTGGCACCAGATTGCCCTGGGTTCCATATTCTGCCACTTACCAGCTGTGTGCCCTTGGGCAAGTCACTTAACCTCTCTGCGACTCAGTTCCTCCATCTGTAAAGTGGGAATAATAATAGTACTTACCTCATGGAGTTGCTATGAAAATTATATGGATTAATGATATAGTCTCGAAGTACTTAGTGTTTGGCACAACGTACTATTTTTTAAAATAAGTACTTAATTTAGAATACATCAAAGGGTTACTGTGAAAGCATTATACAAATGTAAAATATTATCATTATTACAAACAGAAATTGTGAATTTAGAAGGCAAAGTGGCTCAGGGGAAAGTCAGGGTAATAGATATAATTACCTGGCTGAGAGTCCTGGCATGTTAGTATATCAGGTGTTTGACCTTTTAAAAAAGTTCTTCAAAACTTGATTCGTAACTTCAGCTTCCTTACTAACATGCCTACTTCCAAGGTTGAGAATTGGATATCACCTAAGTACCTCAAACAAATTAGGGACTCTGCGCCAGTTTTTTCCCCCAAACCCTCCCCCCACCTCCCGACCTAACAGCTACTCATTACATGTAGCCTAACAGCTACTCATTACACAAGCCAACGGGAACAAAGTAAAAAGGCCCAATAAAAAGCATATTCATCTCTGGGCTGTTCCCTTACAGGTGCAGCTCCGGAGGGGAGTCTAGCACGAGTCGCCAAATCTCTTTCAAATGCAGTTGAAAATCATAAAAGGTTCTTATCATGGAAATCAAAGAGGAAGTGCGTGAACCATACCCTGACCAGAAAAATGGGAAGGCAGAAAAGGCCGAGTAATTTTGGGGGCGAAAAGCCGCAAGAGGCCATGACACAATCTTGGTGTACGTTTTGGGTGTTTTGTTTATGCTCTAGGTGAGGTAACTTTTCTCCCCGGCCAAAGGCCGCCAAATCGCCTCGAGTCATGGGGAGGCAGTGCGTGCAACAAACACTGGTGCTTAAGGCAGGAACGAAACGCATTTGAAGTCAGGTGCCCAGTCACGGCCATTTCCCAGGAGGCCAGGAAGGCTGGAGCGGCTGGACCCGCGGTCTACCCTCCCGCAGTTCCCGGCCTCACCACAAGCCCTGATGACCGGCTCACCTGCGCGGGGCCCATAGCGTAAGCCTTTCCATGGCAGCGGCCCCGGAAGCCTGCGGCCGCGCACGCCACCCGCTGCCAGGGCCCAGGCGCCGCACGGATCGCGGCAAACAAACCAAGAACAGCCATCGGGCCACCATTTGCGCGCACTACGCCTGTGCCGTGCAGCCAATCAGCGGCCAGCGGTGCCCGAGGCCTCTCGGGAGTTGTAGTTCCGCATGGGTGTTCCCGCAGCAAGCTGGGCTGCGAACAGGTGCAAGGTCCTGCTCTTCCTAAACAAGAGTTGAGATTACAAGCTGGTGTTCACGGTTGGCATGGCATTCATACCTGCTGATTTCCTGGATCGTAAGTTTCAGGCCAAAGTCCCAGCTTCCTGAACCCCTGATGACGTCCGGGGAGGGAACTAAACTTTGATTGCGAAGAGGGTTTGGGAGAGTAAACCTTTCTTTTGATGTTCAAGTCCCCAGTCAATCAAGGAATGCTTGTTGGGTGCCAGTTGTTCATTCTTGTGTTTGTAAATATTAGCTATATTCTTCCTTTCTGCTGGGCTCTGTGCTATTTCCTGGGGAAACTATACACTGCATAAGTAATCCCTCCAAACTCACATTTTGTAGAGTGGTTGAGACAAGATCCTGAGATGGTAACTGTCTTGAGGGGGTTGGGTAACTACGCACAACTGTGTGTTCCCACCATTTTAAATGTGTAGGATGCCCCATTCCAGACCCCTTGATCTGTCCTTGGATATAGTTATACTAAGAATAGATGAGCCTACAATATATCTAACTTTAGGAGGAGATGCTGCTAACTCAGGGGTTAGCAATAAATACCCTTTGATTTTCAGCTTTGAAGGCTAATATACATAATTTTTAAGATCTTCTCTTTTAGAAACTTTCAAATAAACAATCTACTATTCACTATAGTTGCCATGCTGTACTTTAAGTCCACAGTACTTACTTTATAGCTGGAGGTTTGTATCTTTTGACCTCCTTTAACCATTTAATTCATACCCACCTCAGCCTCTGATAATCACCAATCTGTTCTCTTATTCTCTGTAACTATGAGCTTGGTTGGGGCTGAAGGGGGTAAGGGGAGTTGTTTTGTGTTTGTTTTTTTTATTTCACATATGAGAGAGTTCATAGGATATTTGTCTTTTTGTGTCTTATTTGCCATAGCACAGAAATTTTCAACCAGTGAAACTCAAGAACTTTAAAATACACACCTGACTATTTAGTCAGGGGCATTAACTTCTTTTCCCTTTGATTGTCAAATAAAAAAATGACAACAGCCAACACAAAAATAGCAGTCCAGTGGGAATGAATCAAAATTATACCTATTTACTTGTCAGATTAGCAAAACATATATTTCTTGGTGTGCCACAGATTTTTAGTAATTAATTTATGTGTGCCATGAGATTTTAAAAGGCTCCCAAGGCCCATCATGTTGCAAATGGAAGGTTTTCATTCTTTTTTATTGCTGAATAATATTACATGGTATACATACACTGAGTGGCCAGATTATTATGACCACCTGACATTGTAGGCAAATTAGCTATAATTTCAAGCTGAAGTTGCTAGAGAGCCAGACCATTATAAACGTTTGAATAGCACAACATACCTAAGTATCGTTGCTGATCAAGTTCATCCTATCATGTTGATGGCGTATCCCAATGGAGATGGCTTCTTCCAATAAGACAATGTGCCATGCCACGGTGCTCATATTGTGCAGGAGTGGTTTCAAGAACATGAGGGAGACTTTACCTTGCTTAGGTGGCCCCCACAATCACCAGATCTCAATCCAATTGAGCATTTGTGGGATGAAGTTAAAAGAGCCATCAGGCAGCTGGTTCCACAACCATCAAATTTCACAGAACTGGACTGTACTATTAATTGGCATGGTGTCAGATTCCTCGCACCACCTTTCAACATCTGGTGAAGTCAATGCCAAGAAGAATGGCCGCAGTATTGAAGGCAAAAGGTGGCCCAATGAAGTACTGATGGTGTGGTCATAATAATCTGGCCATTCAGTGTATATACCACATTTTCTTTATCCACTCATCCATGAATTGGCATTTAAATTGTCTCCATATTTAGGCTGTTGTAAATAATATTGTAATTAATATGGGAGTGCATATATAATATACTAGAGGCCTGGTACACAAAAATTTGTGCACTCAGCAGGGTCCCTCAGCCCAGCCTGTGCCCTCTCATACTCTGGGACCCCTCAGGGGATGTCCATCTGCTGGCTTAGGCCCGCTCCCTGGAGGATCAGGCCTAAGCTGCAATTGGACATCCTTAGTGGTGCTTAGGAGGTGGGAGAGGCTCCCACCACCACTGCTGTGCTGGCAGCCATCAGCCTGGCTTATGGCTGAGCAGAGCTCCCCTGTGGGAGCACACTGACCACCAGGGGTCAGCTCCTGCATTGAGCATCTGCCCCCTGGTGGTCAGTGTGTGTCATAGTGACCAGTCATTCCCAGTGGTTCTGCTGTTAGGGTCAATTTGCATATTACCTTTTAATTATATAGGATATAGGATAGAGACCAGGTGCATGGGTGGGGGCCAGCTGGTTTGCCCTGAACGGTGTCTCGGATCAGGTTGGGTTTCCCGCTGGGGTGCCTGCCCAGCCTGGGTGAGGGGCTGATGGCTGTTTTCAGGCTGAACAAGCTCCCCAGTGGGGCCCTCACCCCATGGCGGTATGGCCAGCCTGGGTGAGGGGCTGAGGGCCATTTTCAGGCTGCCCACAGCCTCTTCAGGGTCGAGGGGGTCTAACTGGGGGACCTGATCAGCCTGGGTGAGGGGCTGATGGCCATTTTCAGGCTGGCCACACCCCCCAGCGACCCAATTGAAATTTTGTAGCCTTGAGCAGAGGCAAGGACCAGCCAGGGCAGGTGGGAAGCTTGGCTTCCTCCATTGCTGGGCGCAACCCAAACCTCCTGCTCACTCCAGCTCTGTGGCCACCACCAAGATGGTAAGATACCTGGGTTAATTTGCATACTTGCTCCTGATTGGCTGGTGAGCGTGTCTTGTGGGTGTAGAATAGTGGTGGAGTGATAGAGTGATGATGGTTAATTTGCATGTTTCTCTTTTATTAGTGTAGATAGTGTGTTCTTTTTCTTAAGATAAGTACCCAGAAGTGGAATTGTTGGATCATATGGCAGTTCTACTTCTAATTTTTTGAAGAACCTTCATACTATTTTCCATAGTGGCAGAAGCACCAACAGTGCCCAAGGGTGCCCTTTTTTCTCCACGTGTTCACCAACATTTGTTAATTTTCAATGTTTTCCTCTTTTAAAATATGTTTTTATTTATTTCAGATAGGAAAGGGAGAGATAGAAACATCAGTGATAAGAGAGAATCATTGATCAGCTGCCTCCTGCATGCCCTCTACTGGAGAACAAGCTTACAACCTGAGCATGTACCTTAACCAGGAATTAAACCATGACATCCTGATTCATGGGTCAACATTCGACCACTGAGCAACCCCAGCCAGGTTGTCTTTCTCTTTTTAGTGTTTACAAATGTATTTCTTAGAGGCTGTACTATTTGTAATATATTTCACTGTTTGCAAGAATACACAGGTTACCCTAGTATATGAAATATTTTACTATTATGCCATTTAATGGGAAAGGAAGCATAGTGGGACACTTGTTACATAGTAAGAAGGAGTTTCTTTGTGGTTTTTTTTTTTTAAGTAATGATGATCTGTGCTGAAAACAGTTAGTCAAAATCCCACTTGGTACAAATTAATTGTAAGTGATTCAACAGTTCACTACAGATTTTACACAATACACAATTCATTGATATAGTAACAATTAACTGTCTAGACATATGCTAGTAACATTTACAAATACATTGATTATATGTTGTAATATGGTTAACAATTTGAAAGAATATACAGGTAAACCTAATGTGTGTAATGGTGTTACTTTCTGTGAGATACTATAATACAATTCCATTTACTTGGGGAGTATGTTTGTTGGAACATTCATTACACAATTAGTATATGTATCCTTTACTAATTATAGCCTGTGTTAGAAAGATTTTTCCAAAATCTAACTGGCTAAGAATTCATTCTAAGAGTTTTCAAACACTTTACTACGGGTTTCATACAATGCGCAGCTTATTAAATCACTAAAGGTAGACTGACTTAGTATATTCAAGTAGTGTTTACAAATGTATTGATTAAACATTATACTAATACATTACCTATTGGGAATATGTTTCACTCTTTGAAGGAATAGACTATTGAACCTAATGTGTAGAATGCTGGCATCTTTTGTTAGATATTACATTATAAGACCATTTCCTGGAGGAGCATGTTGGAAAATGTATTACATAGTTAGTTGGACTTGCATTGAGTAATCACAGTCTGTGCTAAAAAGAATTTGATAAAATCCCCCTTCATATGAATTAATTCTATTGGGTACCTATTTTCATTGTACAGTTTTCTCTGTTTGTTTTCTAAGTTCTCTCTTTTCTTTTTGTTCTCTCTGTTTTCTCTTAGTTCTTTGTGTTTGTTTTCATGTCTGTTTTCTCTCTTGTCTCAGTTCTTTTCTTTCTCAGTATTTTCTATATTTTTCTTTGTTCCCTTTGTTCCTGCATAGGGCCAAGGGACATAGAGACCCAGGGACCTATCCGGGCAGAGCCCATGGCCACCATTGCTGTTTGCACCACCCCATGACTCCCTGCGACCATGCCCCACCAATTTACAACCCCACCGAAGCTGCTGAAGCTGCGCACAGAGGCATTTGCATACTAATGGCCTGCCCTTTCTCCACCTAAAAACCTGTCAAACTGCAACTGGGTCAGAGAAACCCAGAGCTTCCAAAAGGCCTAAGACTCGTCAGTAGCCTTTATTACTTCACAGCTGTGTCTCATCTGGGCACATCCAAACCCCAAACAAAGAGAGAGAATCTGCATATCTCTCTGTAGCTCCTGCTGGGTGGCCTCAGGCAGTGGGTGACTTTGCACCCCCTTGGAGATCCAAGAGCCAGTCTACCCAGTGGTCAGAGTGGGACCATCCAGATTATAACTCTTCACATCTGTAAGAGACACACTCAGGGGGCAGACTCAGTGAGCACCAAAGCCCCACTGAAGCAAGTCCTGCCCCATATGGGTGTCTCTAGCACAGAAGTTCTCTCACCATAGACACAGTTGATTCTCACAGTCAATTGGCCTGGAGGTCAATTCCTATCAGTGATACCAATAGCAATCAAGGCTTAAATACAAGACTGTGCCCACAGCCCACAAAGGGGTGCACCAAGAGTGTCCACCTCAGGTAATTAGGGAGGCTGGGCTACTGGACCCTATAGGACACCTAGCACAGAAAGCCGCTCTATCAACACAGGGAAGCAGCCAAAATGCAGAGACAAAGAAACAGGTCACAAATGATAGAAATGGAGGAAAGCAAACTAGTGGATATAGAGTTCAAAACCACGGTTATAAGGCTACTCAAGAATCTTCTAGAAACCTCTGAGAAATATAGTGAGCCCCTCAATGATATGAAAAAGGACCAATTAGAAATTAAGCATACACTGACTGAAATAAAGAAAAATATACAGAGATCTAACAGCAGACAAGAGGATCCCAAGAATCAAGTCAAAGATTTGAAATACAAAGAAGGAAAAAATACCCAACTGGAAAAGCAAAAGGAAAAAAGAATCCAAAAATATGAAGACAGTGCAAGGCGCCTCTGAGACAACTTCAAGTTTACCAACATCAGGATTATAGGGGTGCCAGAAGAAGAGAGAGAGCAAGATATTGAAAACCTATTTGAAGAAATAATGACAGAAAATTTCCCCTACCTGGTGAAAGAAATAGATTTCCAAGTCCAGGAAGCGCATAGAACCCCAAACAAAAGGAACCCAAAGAGGACCACACCAAGACACATCATAATTAAAATGCCAAGGGCAAAAGACAAAGAGAGAATCTTAAAAGCAGCAAGAGAAAAACAGTTAGCTACTTCCAAGGGACTACCCATACAACTGTCAGCTGATTTCTCAACAGAAACTATGCAGGCCAGAAGGGAGTGGCAAGAAATCTACAAAGTAGTGAATAGCAAGGATCTACAAGCAAGATTATCTACCCAGCAAAGTTATCATTTAGAATTGAAGGTCAGATAAAGAGCTTCACAGATAAGAAAAGCTAAAGGAGTTCATCATCACCAAACCAGTATTATATGAAATGGTGAAGGGTATTCTTGAAGAAGAAGAAGAAGAAGAAGAAGAAGAAGAAGAAGAAGAAGAAGAAGAAGAAGAAGAAGAAGAAGAAGAAGAAG
>PVJC01052679.1:0-11064 GCA_004026665.1 Murina feae
CTTGGGCGGAGCTGTGTGGACCCTCAGGGGCCGCCACAGGAGGAGATATAGAGGCCAGAGCCTCCCCACCAGTTCAGTTCAGGCTTTGGATCCGGAATCCCCTGGACTAGCAGATCTGCGAAATAAAGGTTAAACTTTCTCCCTCAGAGTGCTGGCTGATCCTTCTGCCGTGCATTCTGCCACAACAAGTTGGTTAGAGCATCATCCTGACACATCAAAGTTTCAGGTTCTATCCCCAGTCAAGGCATATGCCCAGGTTGTGGGCTTGGGAAACAGTCAATCCGATGTTTTGCTCTCATGTCAATGTTCCGCTCGCTTCCCCCTCCTTTCTTCTCTCTCTAAAAATCAATAAAAATCTTTTAAAAAATTGACCAATGAATGCATAAGTGGAATAATAAATTGATGTTTCTCTCTGTCTCTTTCACTCACACTCCCTTCCTCTCTCCCTCTCTAAAATTAATCAATTAAAAATATTCAGCAAAAATAACTTTCAAAAATTAAGGCAAATAATTACATTTTCAGGTAAACAAACACTGCAAGAATCTGTTGCCAGCAGACCTGCACTATAAGAGATGCTAACAAAAAATTCTTTAGGCTGAAAGGAAATGACAACAGAGGGCAGCTCCCAAGTATAGGATTGAAAAGAAATCCAAATCTATTTATATAATTCTTTCCTTTTCTCTTAAAGTGTTTCAAAGCCATATGACTACTTGAAGCAAAACTTATAAAAATGTATTATTGGACTTACAATGATTATACATACATATATGTATATATATATATGTATATATATATGACTAAGAAAGTGGGGCGATAATTAGAAATATTTCACTGGAAGGTGATATATTCTACATGAGGTAATTCAATATTTACTCTGAGTAAACTGTGGTAAATTAATATGCAAAATGTGATCTCCAGAGTAACCGCTAATAAAATTGTGCAAAAATTATATCTTTCAAGGGAATAGAAGAATTAAAATAAGATAAAAATTTATTAACCAAAAAAAAAAAAAAATGCAGGAAGGGAGGAACAAAAATCAGGTATAACTAATTGAAAAAAATAGTAAAGTGGCAGACTTAAATACAACCACATCAATAACTAATTTAAATGTAAATGGACTAAACATTTCTATTAAAAAGCAGAAATTGTGAAATGGATACAAGAACAACTATATATTACCTACAAAATTTACACATTAAATATAATAAGCATATAAATAGGTTGAAAATTAAAGGATGGGAAATGGTGTACAATGAAAAAACAGTAAGCAAAAGAAAATTGGTATGAGATTAAATTAGTAAATCATAAATCTCACATGAAAAGTCCAGAACCAGATTGCTTTACTGATGAATTCTAATCAATTGTTTAAGAATTAAGATCAATTCTTCAAAAATTCTTTCAAAACTTAGAAGAGGGACAAATATTTTCTAACTTGCTTTAAGATGCCAATATTTCCCTGATATCAAAGCTAGACAAAGCTATCACAAGAAAACTACAGATCAATAACCTTAATGAATGTGGATACAAAAATCCTTCATAAAATACTAGCAAACAGTATCTAGCATTATATCAAAAGGATTATACATCATGACCAAGTGGGGTTTATCCTAGGATACAAAGGTAGTTAAACATGTAAAAAGCAATTCATCCACTAGGCCATATTTAATAGAAAAAAGAAAAGAAACTACTTGAACACAATAGATTAAGCAAAACATCTGAAAATATCCAGCAGCTTTTCATGAGTCAGCACCTAGGAATACAAGGGAAATTTTTCCACCTGATAAAGGGTATCTAAAAATCCGTCAGATAACATCATACTTAATGGTGAAAGATTGGATTCTTACCCATGAAGATCAGGAAGTTGTCAAGGACGTCCATTCTCAACACTTCTATCTGTTCAACACGGTATTGGAGGTTCTAGCCAAGGAAATTCAGTAAGAAAAATAAATTTTAAAATATCCAGATAGAAAGAAAACACTAAAAAAACTATTGCTATTTTAAGAAGACACAATTTTGCATAAAAATATACTAAGGAATCCATAAAAAGTATATTGGAGCTAATGAGTTCAGGAAGGTTGCCTGATACAAGATCAATATATAAAAATCAATTATATTTCTGTCCATTAGCAATAAAAAATCTGAAAATGAAATTAAGAATATAATTCCACTCATAACAGCATTAAAGTAATCAAATACTTAGGAATGAATTTAATCAAAATGATGTCATACTTGCATGTTGAAAACTAAAAAGCATCATTAAAATCAATTTAAGAAGAACTAAATTAATGAAAAGACATGTTCATGGATTGGAAGATTTAATATTGTTAAGATAACAATACTCCCTAAATTAATTCCCAGAGTCAATGCAATCTCTATCAAAATCTCACCTGCTCTTTTTTTGTTTTGGAAACATTAACAAGCAGATACTAAAATTTATATGGAATTATAAGAAATCCAAAATAGCTAAAACAGATTGAAAAAGAATAAAGTAGGAGGGATCATACTGCCTTATTTTAAAACTTACTCCACAGCTACAGTAACTAAGATTGTGTGGCACTAGCATAAAAATAGACATATAAGTCAGTGGAATAGAATTGAGATTCCAGAAGTAAACCCTCACAGCTATTGTCAAATAATTTTCAACAACTGTGCCCAAACAATTCAATTAAGAAATAGTCTTTTTAAGAAATGGTGCTGGGTCAAATGGATAGCCATTTGTAAGAGTAAAACTAAATTCGTATACAAAAACTCATATACCAAACATCTTATACAAAAACTTAAGATGGATTAAAAACCTAAATGTAACAGCTAAAAGTATAAAAGTCTATGAAGAAAACACATATAAATCTTTGTTGCTTTGGTTTAAGACAATGGTTTTAAATATGACATGAAAAGCATAAGCAACAAAAGAAAACAGATAAATCAGACTTTTAAAAATTTTTATGCTGTAAGGTAACTAACAAGAAACTAAGAAGACAATTCATAGGAAGGATGATATATTTACAAATCATGTATTGGATAAGAGTCTAATAACCAGAATATAGAGAGAGCTCTTAGAATTGAATAACACAAATGCTAAACAGCCAGTTAACAAAATGGCAAGAGACTTGAATAGACCTTTCTCCAAAGGAAATATGCAAAGGGTTAATATAGCTCATGAATAGATGCTCATCATCATTAGTCATTAGGGAAATGTAAATCAAAATCACAATGATATAATACCACTTCACATCTATTAGGATAATGGGAGTTAAAAAAAATAGGCAATAAAAAATGTGGCAAGGATGTAGAGAAATTGGAATCTTCAAACATTGCTGGTGGGAATTTAAAATTATATAGCTGCTGCCTTGGCCAGATGACTCTGTTGGTTGGCGCATGGTCCCATGCACTAGAAGGTCGAGGGTTTAATACCTGGTAAGGGCACATACCTTGGTTGTGGTTTAATCCCCAGTCTGGGTGCATACAAGAGACAACCGAACTATGAGTCTCTCTCACATCAATGTTT
Source organism: Murina feae (assembly GCA_004026665.1). Classification (NCBI taxonomy): domain Eukaryota; kingdom Metazoa; phylum Chordata; class Mammalia; order Chiroptera; family Vespertilionidae; genus Murina; species Murina feae. The sequence goes on from PVJC01052679.1 coordinate 3,506, forward strand.
CTCTCTCCCTTCCTTCCTCCCTCTCTAAAATTAAAAACAAAACAAAACAAAATAAACAAAAATTATGTAGCTGCTTTATAAAATAGGTTGGCAGTTCCTCACAGAGGTAAACATAGATTTACCATATGACCAAGCAATTCCACTTCTAGGTATGTACTCAAGAAAATTAAAACATATGTTCTCACAAAAACTTTTACATGAATGTTCATAGCAGCATTATTCAGAATAGTAAAAACTCAGAAACAGCCTTTAATGGCCATTAACTGATAAATGGATAAACAAAATGTGCTATATCTATACAATGGAAGATTATCCAGCCATTAAAGTGAATGAATAACTCATTCATGCTACAATATGAATAAAGCTTGAAAACATGCTAATTGAAAGAAACCAGACACAAATGGCCACATGTTTCATGGTTCTATTTATATAAAATATCCAGCATAGGCAAATCCATAGAAAGAGAAAGTAAATTAATGGCTACCAGGGGTTTGGGGGATGGAGAATGGGGGTAACTGCTAATAGGTCTGTGATTACTCTTTGGAGTGATGAAAAGGTTTTGAGGTTAGATAGTGGTAATGATTGAACAACTTTGTGATTATATTAAATCCATCAAATTGTTCAATCTAAAATGGCGAATTTAATGGTACATGAATTATATAACAATTTTTAAAAAGAAAAATATTAATTATTGTAATTAAACACATCAATAGAATATGTAACAGAAATCATACAGTCATTTCAGTAACAGCAGAAATAACATTAAAAAGAATTTAACAACTCCCAGAAAACTAAGATCTGAAGGGTACTTCCTCAACATGATGAAGGTGTACAAAAAACTCACAGTTAATGTAATATTTTATAGTGAAATTGTAAGAATTAAAAATACACAAATTCTAGAGGAAAACATAGGAGAACTTAATAGGCAAACATTTCTTAGGACAAAAAAATATGAACCATAAAAGAAAAACAAATGATAAACTGGACCTTGACAAAACATAAAAAAGTTCACTTAGAAATAAAAAGCAAGCCTTAGAGTAGAAAAAAATTACAATACATATGTCATACAAATAATTTGCATTTCAAATATATGAAGAACTCTTATCCTATCTAATAAAAGAGTAATATGCAAAATAGGCATCACTCCATCACAAAGATGGCCACCCCATGGCCACAAGATGGCAGCGCCCATAGCCACATCCTAGCCTATCCAATAAAAGAGTAATATGCAAATTAGGTGTCATTCCATCACAAAGATGGCCACTTCCATGGCCACAAGATGGTTCCCATAGCCACAAGATGGCAGCGCCCAGCGCCCAGTCTGGTTCAGCCCCACCACTAAAGTGGTCAGGCCTGTTAGCCAGGCAGGTGGTGGGGAGGCGGGGGGCCTGAGAAGTAGAACAGGTGATCAGAGGGGCCTGGGGGTCCCCTGTCCAGACCAGAGGCCTTTGCCAGAAGCCTCAGGCATGGTCAAGGGCAGAGCCAGTGATCAGAGGGGGCATGGGTAGAACCAGTGATCAGAGGGGTATGAGGGTGCCCTACCCAAGCATAAGGCCTGGCCAGAGGCCTCAGGCCTGGGCAGGGGCAAGGCTGGAGATTTCAGGGGCCTGGGCTCCACAGAACCAGCGATCTGAGGGGCAGGGACAGAGCCTGCGACCACAGGGGTCTGAGCACTGGTGGAGCCAGCAAAGCAGGGGTCTGGGAGTCTCATGCCCAGGCCTGTAGCCTTGGACAAAGGCTGTAGTGGGGCAAGGGTGGAGACAGCGATCAGAGGGGCCCAGGGTCCCCTGTCTAGGCCTGCAGCCTTGGCCAGAAGCTGCCAGTGGGGCAAGGGCAGAGCCAGCGATGGTAGGGAGCAAAATCAGAGCTGGTGATCACAGAGGCCTGGGCTCTGCGAAGCTGGTGATTAGGGGAACTTGGGGGTCTTATGCCCAGGCCTGCAGCCTCAGGCAGAGACTACAGCCCTGGGGAGAGGCAGATCCAGTGATCACAGGGGTCTGGGGGTCCCCTGCCCAGGTCTGCATCCTAGGCCAGAGGTTACAGGCCTGAGCAGGGGTGGAGCTGGGATTGGAGGGGCAGGGGTGCAGCTGGTGATGGAAGTGAACTACAGAGAAAACACCTTTTCTTACTGCTCATTGGCTAAGCTACCTCTATGCCACTGGTAACAGTCTTAGTAACTTGGGTAATAAGAATCCAAAAAGTCAATCTAGGGTTTTTCCACCACACTCCTGGAGGAAAAAATGAAGGTCCACTGTTGGAGGGCTAAGAAATGTCATATCCTGCCCTGGCCAGTTTGGCTCAGTGCATAATCCCTCAGCCTGCAGACTGCAGGGTCTGCGTTCAAGTCTGACCAAGGGCATGTACCTAGGTTGCAGGCTCCTCCCTGGCCAAGGCCCAGGTCACGGCTCATGCAGGAGGCAACCAATCAAAGTGTTCCTCTCACTTTAATGTTTCTCTCTGTTTTTCCCTTCTCTTCCACATTCTCTAAAAATCAATGGAAACATACCCTCAGGTGAGGATAAAAAAAAAGAAAGAAGGAAATGACATATCCTATGAAAGATACTTCTTGAAAATGCCTAAAGAAAGTTGTCATTTTTTCATGGTGAAGGGACTGGAGTCCGTGTTGATGAAAACACCTTGGTGGCTGTGGTGACTGGCAGTGGCTGCAGCAGTGGGGTGATGGAGCTGGTGGCTTCCCCTGATTAGCCTGGTTGCCTCCCACAAAGGGAGGCCAGACTGTGACTTTGTCCTGCTCCTCAAGGGGAACAGGGAGCGAACCTAAGCCATCAGTAGGACACCCCTTGAGGGCTCCCAATATGTGAGAGGGGGCAGGTTGTGCTGAGGAACCCCCCCTCCCAGTGCACGAATTTTGTGCACTGGGCCCCTAGTAACTCAATAATAGAAGGACATCTCTACATAACAATGAGCAAAATATCTGAACTCCACTAAAGAATATATATCAACAGCCAAAAGCACATGAAAACAGTGCCCAACATTGTTAGTTATCAGGAACATGCAAATTAAAATGACAATGATATATTACTATATATATATATCTATCTACACTAATAAAAGAGAAACATGCAAATTGGTGTCATTCTGCTACACACCAAGCTACGCCCCCTTCCCCCCAATCAGAGTGACTATATGCGAATTAACCCAACCAAGATGGCAGCCGGCAGCCATAGATCTGGAGCAAGCAGGAGTCTTGGGTACCCCGGCGATGGTGGAAGCCAAGCTTCCTGCCTGCCCTGGCCAGCTGTGGCCTCTGCTCAAGGTAACAAAGTTTCAATTATAGAAGATAAATAAATCCCAGATACCTGCTTCCAGATAGTCTCACTGGGAGCTTGGGTTGCTGGGGGCCTTGGCCAGCCATCAGCCCCTCACCCAGTCTGGCCAGGCACCCCAGTGGAGACCCCCACCCTGAAGGAGCTGTGGCCAGCCTGCAAACAGAAAGACAATGACAATCACAGAAAGACATGTACTGTATGATTTCACTTATATGTGGAATCTAAAGAATAAAATAAACAAACCAGATAGAAACAGACTCATAGGTATAGAGATCAGACTGACGATTGACAGAGGGGAAGGGTTTAGGGGTGGAGGTGATAAAGGCGAAGGAATTAAGAAGTAAAAATGTGTGATTACAGGATAGTCACAGAGATACAAATTACAGTATAGAGAATATAGTAAATAATCTAATCTAATAAAAGAGTAATATGCAAATTGAGCCTCACTCCATTACACCTAAGACATACCCACCAGTCAAACCACACCCACCAGCCAATCAGAGGGACTGTATGCAAATTAACCCATCCAAGATGGCGGCTGGCAGCCACAGAGCTGGAATAAGCAGGAAGCTTGCCCAGCAATGGAGGAAGCTAAGGTTCCTCTCTACCTAAGCCGGCTGTGGCCTCTGCTAAAGGCAACAAAGTTTCAATTATAGAAGATAAACAAACCTCAGATATCTGCTTCCAGCCTTGGGCTCAAGGAAGGGCTGAGAGCCTGGGTTATCAGGGGCAACCCGACCTGGGCTCTGGTTAAAGCAACAAAGGTTCAACTTTAGAAGTTAAATAAATCCCAGATACCAGTTTCCAGCCAGCCTTGCTGCAAATAGTCATCAGCCACTTACCCAAGCTGAACAGGTATCCCAACAGGGACCCCCTCCCTGAAGGGGATGTGGCCAGCTGGCAAGCAGCCATCAGCCCTTTGCCCAGCCTGGCCAGGTACCCCAGCAGGGGCCCCCTCCTTGAAGGGGATGCGGCCAGCCTGAAAATGGCCCTCAGCCCCTCACCCAGGGTGGCCAGGCACCCCAGGGAGTGACACCCACCTTGAAGGGGCTGTGACCAGCCTCCAAATAGCCATCAGCCACTCACCCAGACTGTCCAGGCACCCCAGCAGGAACCCCACTCTGATCCGGGACAGCCTTCAGGGCAAACCAGCCAGCCCCCACCCATGCACCAGGTCTCTATCCTATATAATAGAAGGGTAATATGAAAATTGACCCTAACAGCAGAACCACTGGGAATGACTGGTCGCTATGACACACACTGACCACCAGGTGCATACGCTCAATGCAGAAGCTGTCCCCTGGTGGTCAGTGTGCTCCCACAGGGAGATCTATGCTCAGCTACAAGCCAGGCTGACAGCTATTCATACAGCGTACAGTGGTGGTGGTGGGAGCCTCTCCTGCCTCCTCAGCAGTGCTAAGGATGTCCGACTGCAGCTTAGGCCTGCTCCCTGCTGGCAAGTGGACATCCCCTGAGGGCCCCTGGTGTGCCAAAGGGATTTCTGGCTGCCAGCTTAGGCCCGATTGCCTGGAGAGTGGGCCTACCCAACAGGTGGACATCTCAGGAGGGGTCCCAGATTGCTAGAGGGCACAGGCCGTGCTCAGTGACATCACCGAGTGCACAAATTTTTGTGCACCAGGCCTCTAGTCCTATATAATGAAAGGGTAATATGCAAATAGTCTGAATGGCAGAACAATCAATCAAAGTATACTATGGTAATGATATGCTAAGACTGCTCACCTGCTCAACTATGTCATGCACTGACCACCACAGGGCAGACTGTCAACTGGTTGACCAGTCACTGTGATGTGCACTGACCATCAAGGGGCAGATGATCTTGCCAATAGGTTAGCTTGCTGCTGGGGTCCAGAAAATCATACTGAGTGAAATGGGCTGGGCACTCCCTGGCCCAATCATGAACTAGTGCGGTCCCTCAGTCTGGCCTGTACTCTCTCACAATCTGGGACCCCTCAGGGGATGTTGGAGAGCCCTGATCCTGCAGGCTACTCCCCTTTTGGAGGGCACCAGATACAGAGCTCATGGCTGGTGAGTGCTGCTGCAGCGTGAGCCTCTTCTGATTGGGACTAATTGGACATGACAGGCACAGTGGGGCCAGGATGAGTGGGAGTGGCAGGTAGGAGCTACAGGCATCATTGGACTGTGGGTTTCAGCCAAATCCCTGCAGGCCACCCAGAGGGACTCTACTCATGCACAAATTCGTGCACTGGGGCTCTAGTGTGTATATATATATATATATATATATATATATATATATATATATATGGTAATATGCAAATGAGATCTGGACTTTGTAATGGTCATGACCAGCTCTGGAGGATGTCCAGGCATGGCCCCCTAACCTGAGAGAACAACATGCAGGCAGAGCCTGAGAGATCAACACAGAGGGGTGGCTGCTCTGAGCCTCCATGGTGCAGCTGGGGGCCGGCCCTCAGTGGACACACACACACCGGGCACCTACTCTGAGCCTCCATGGCCATCAGTAGGACATCTCCTGAGGGCTCCTGGACTATGAGAGGGGGTAGGCTGTGCTGAGGGACAGCCACCCCCAGTGCATGAATTTCATGCACCAGTCCTCTAGAATTCAATAAAAGGCTAAAACAAACATTAGAATACTAAATATTGGACAGGATAGAAGAGCAACTGGAATTCTCATACACTGCTGGTGAGGATACAAAATTCTTTGGCAGTTTAACAGGCTTTTTTTAAGTTCAAAATTTAGCTACTATACCACCCAAGTGTTTTATTCCTGTGTATTTATCCAAGAGGAATAAAAACATAGAATCACATTAAAAATTCTCTATTAATGTTCATAGTGGCTTTATTCATTGTGGCTACAAACAGTAAGCAACAAAATATGCCTCAGCTGGTGAATGGATAAGCAAACATTGGCATGTCCACACAATGGTATACTACTCAGCAATAAAACACACACACACACAAAAAAAACAAAAAACAAAAAGTGAACAACAAAGTCTCAGTAGCATGCTGATGAACAAAGCCATAGACAAAAGAGTGCATAAATTATGTTTCCATTTGTAAGAAATCCTAGAAAATACAAACTACTCTCCATAGAGTGGAAGGCAGATCAAGTGGTTACCTGGGTTTGGGATGAAGATGGTAATAAAATGTAAGGGAACATTTTTGGGGTGATGAAATTATTTTGTGTCTTGATTATAGTAGTGGTTGTATAGGTCTACATTTGTGAAAACTCATGGAATTATACACTTAAAATGAGTGCAATGTCTTGTATGTATATTATATCAATAAGATTGATCAAAGCCTTGGCTGGTGTGGCTCCCTGTTCATTGAGTATTGTACTGTGTACTGAAAGGTCACCAGTTCAATTCCCAGTCAGGGCGCATGCCCAGGGGTCCACTTGATCCCTGGTAGTGGGTAGGTGCAGGAATCAGCCAATCGATGTTTCATTCTCACATTGATGTTTCTTTCTCTCTCCCTCTCCCCTCCTCTCTATCTCTCTCTCTCTCAAAAAAAAAAAAAACTCTAAACAAACAAACAAACAAAAAAAAAACACTTTAAAAAAATAACATAAAATTGTTAAGAAAAAGACTGAAATATTTTTAACTAACCATCTGATCATGGGGCCTAGTAACTCAGAGCCAAAATAATTAGGTCAGGAATGTACCCATGACATAAGGATGTGCTAAACTTTAGTAGAGCTTTTGGGAACATGAGATTCTTTTTTCTCCTGGTAGATTGTGAGACTGTAAACTTCTGGAGCTGTGGATGGCCATTTTTGGTTCCATGCAAAAGGTAAGTACATCTGAGTATCTGGAAGAAACTGAAACTCAATCTGAGACTTGATAATATTCTCTGAAGCTCCAATTTTAGCACTTCTTAAAGCAACATACTTCTTGCAAGATACTCTAATTGCACAAGCCAAGCAATTCTTTTCTTTCCTTAAAGTTATTTTTAAACTGTTATTGTCATTTGCAATAGTTAATACAAAAGTAAAATCAATTCAACTAGTTTTGACCTTTGTCACAGTTGTAAATTATCATATTTTACAGAGATGACCTAAATTACACTGAAAAAATAATTTCCCCTTCCACTACCTGGCAACTATATAAGCTTACAAAAAAAATAAAAACAGAAAGAAAGAAAGAAAGAAAGAAAGAAAGAAATAAAGAAAGAAAGAAAGAAAGAGAAAGAAAGAAAGAAAGAAAGAAAGAAAGAAAGAAGAAAGAAAGAAAGAAAGAAAGAAAGAAAGAAAGAAAGAAAGAAAGAAAG
>PVJC01052680.1:0-11064 GCA_004026665.1 Murina feae
GCCAATCAATGAAAGAAAAATACCACATGACCTCACTTATTTATGGATAATAAAGACCATTACAAAATGATAAACATAAACAAATACAGAGACAGAGCAGCCTTGAACAGACTATCATCCTACAGCTGGAAGGCTGGGGATGGTTGGGGGGGAGTTGGGAGATCAACTGAAAGACTTGCATGCATGCATAGGAGAATAAACAGTGGACACGGGAAACTGGGGGTTAGGGAGGAGGGGGGGGAAGAGCAAGGGGAAAAAATGGAGATCTATCTATCATCTGTTGTAATACTTATCTATCACTTGTTGTAATACTTTAAGCAATGAAATAAAAAAAATTTAAAAAAAATGTTGGGAAATAATGAGAAAATGTACCTTGATGATGTCAGATCCATGACAGTATCTTGACCAAATATCCCCCTGTTTTGCATCTCACTTCTCATTTTATTTTAACTGCCATTTGTTAAATTTTCTGCTCTGTGTCAAATATGTCATTTGACTGCCTCTCTTAATCCTCACAAAATCCTATAAAATGGGCAAGGAAACTTTTCAGATGAGATGAGATTTACAGAGGTTCAGTGGTTTTGCTCAGTGTCAGTAGTGGTAAAACCAGGATTTAGACCTGGACCTGTATGACCCCAAACCCACAACCTTTTCACCCTGCCATGATGCCTCCTGATAAATCACAAATCGAATCTTTAGAGAACTGCATGTTTCCATCAAAACCTGCTGGATGAAAAAAACTGTGCCCTGAAATGTCATGTCCCAGCACCAGGACCTGAATGAAAAAGTAAAAATGTACCAAAGGCTGCACCTCCTACTTTGGGTCGCAAAGGCCTCAGCAAAGTGCAAAACATTTTTAAAGGAATGGGGCTGGCTGGTATGGCTCAGTGGTTGAGCTTGGGCATATGAGCTAGGAGGACATGGTTCGATTCCTGGTCAGGGCATATGCTTGGGTTGCAGGCTCTGCCCTTAGTGGAAGACATGCAGGAGGCAACGGATCAATGATTCTCTCTCATCATTGATGTTTCTAGCTCTCTCTCCATCTCCCTTCTTCTCTGAAAATCAATAAAAATCTATTTGAAAGGGGTGGGCATAAGGTCTTCGTCATTATTGCCACCAATGCCTAGGAAGGTGATGGAGAAGCCAGAAATTGAAATTGCCCACACTACACTAATTTGAAAATGCTGTGTCATGAGCTGCACACTCAGGTGCACTGAGTTTGGACAAGACCAGCCACTCTCCACACTGTCCCTCTCCACCACCTGACTACTCCTTCCTTCTTTGCTGAACACACAGTCCTTTCTGACCTCTGCCTGTCCCGTCATATGTCCAACTCCAGTTAATTTGGCCTTATCTTCCTGAAACTGGTTTTTCACATCCCTTGATTGCCCCTGCAAACTGATTAGTATTTGCAAGCATATTTTCGTCCTAGTACATCCAGGTCCAGAGGGCTGCTTTGATTTCTAGAATATTAGCTTAGAGGAGAATGAAATCTAATAAAAACATTAAAATCAATTCCAAATAGCTACATAATCTGTGTCAAAGAGATGATTTCCATTTGGGCTTCTATCTATAGATATTATTACTAGTTATTCTTTGCACCCAGATAAGGAAGTGAGCGAAACACTGCTTTCCCTCCCAAACAAAGGGGTTAGAAATTGCTGGTACAATGTCTGCATGAAAGAGCCAGTGACATTTTGTGTTGCTTCTTGAAAAAAATATTTTAAAATTTTATCTTAAAAGAAACTAGCCAGTAAGTTCATTCCAGGACAAGTTTTATATTTTTTGAGAATAAACTTGGGTAAGACCATAACAGAGACTGTTTAGTTTGGACCGACAAATTGCCAACAGGCCCATAAAAAGGAGAATCTGTTGCGTATTTTTCTTTCGGCTCTTATTTTTAGATTTTCTTCAAAAGATAGTCACACAAACAGTTTGAAAGAATCCATGTGATGTGCTGATAATATAGGAACACCTCAAAGACATTTTGTGTCTCTGACCAAAATTGTCCAGGGAGTTTGCAGTGACAAATGCCTGCCTATGGCAGCTCTAATTGATTACAAATGTCATCAGAAGGTAAGACAGGTGCGGCATTTGCTGAGCCCCCTCTGTGTCTGCTATGTGCCATAAGTCCTATCTAGGGAGTGGACACTCATGATCTCATTCAGTCCTCAATCGCCCCTTGAGGTAGATACTATCTCCATTCACCAAGGAAAGGAAGAGGAGCTGAGGACGATGAATGAACAGAACAGCAGGGAAAGGAGCGGGTTGAGATATCTGTCAGAGAATGAGGCTGAAACTACTCTTTGTCCAAAATGCATTTGAGTCCATGAATAAACAAATCTTGGAACATAATAAGAAGTAGATTACACAAGGACTCTATGGGCCCTGTATCCATTCCTACCCTAGGAAATTGGAAGCTGATGTTTCATGCGAGTCTAAAGCTTCAGTCAAGGTCCATTTCAATATCCGAGGATCTGGTGAAGAAGTATCATCACCCCCTCCTTCTCCACAGCTGTTGGTAGAAATCTGGGTATGTGCTCTTAATCCTCATTGAAATCCCTTCATCCAGGAGAGATTGTGTCCCAGAAGTCTCAGACTTCAAAGGAGAGAAACTTGGACAGAAATATCTAAGGAATGAGAGGACCTGTATTGAGTGGAAAGAACAAAAGAAAAAGACTCACATATGGAGTCCTTAATAAAGGCCCAGCATCTCCACTTGCTCAGAGAAGAGTGTTCTGGAATGAAAGCAATGAGATAAAAAGTTACTTGAGGGATGCATGAGTTCAACCTGAGAAAAACTGAGAAAACAAGGGAGGTCATTTTGACTTTCTTTTCAAGGAAAGGGAAAGCCATCAAAGTCTCTGAGTGAGAGAGGCATTGGAAACACTTTCAGAAAGATGATGCTGGCCACAGTGTGAGGGAGGGACTGGAAGTGAGGGAACTGGGGGACTTTGCTCCCTGGAATTCTAGTACATCACAAAGGCCACACTCGTTGAGGTCCCGTGTATCATTTGGGTTCTGCTGGGGCCTGTTTGGATGAAGCAGACATCTTTGGGCTGCTTGTGCTCTGTATAATGGGTTCATTTTCAGTATGTAAATCCAGTGGCCTTTGAGTGAATTCCAGGAAATCTTTCAGCAGATACTGAGCCCACAGATAAGGAGTCCCCCTCCCCTGCTACAGGCATATAGACCTTAAGAAGCAGGAAATGAGGGGAAAGCACCTGGGAAATGAATGTGCTTGCCTCTTAAGGAATTGTTCCCATGCTATGGATGCAAATTTAAATGGTAACTCTTAAGCAGAAATGATAGAATGTGAAGGCTCTATTAGACTCTGTTTGTACTTAAGGAAAGATTTCCCATAGAAATATTGTCGCCTTCCCCTGCCCCTGCCCCAACTCATCTCCAGCCTTCCCTCACCCCTGGATTCTTGCTCTTGCTTTCCTCAGAGCAATCTTCAAAAATCAGAGCCTGAGAAATGTCCTAATCAGGCCTTGCTTTGTGGGGGTAACAGTTTACAGGTTGTAAAATTTCCAGGAGGCTGTGTGGAAAAGGGGCTAGAGAACTGAATTGAATATCAGTTCACTTAGCCGTATGGTGTTGAGTAAATTCATTCAGCAACAGAATAGTAATAAAACCATGAGGATCAGATGAACGTATGTAGATGACAGGATCATACTCAAAGAAAAGAGCTTACACAGTGCAGAACAAGATCAAATCAATGTCTCCAGAGCCAAGCAGGTGATGTGGAGAATACAATGGACTGGGGAAGCCCTAAGACAGAGAGAAACATTGATTGGCCACCGCCTACACACCCGCTACTGAGATTGAGCCTGAAACCTGGACATGTGCACTGACCTGGAATCAAACTTGTGACCTTCTCATTCATGGGTCTACACTCAACCACTGAGCCACACCGGCAGGGCTATGATAGTTATTGTTCAGGCTCAATTAAGGTTCCTTTCTTTTGTGCCTGCTCCAGCATGGTTTTCATGCCACTCAAAACTGTGCTCTGTGTTTAGAAGGATAAAATACAAAAATTTGCGGCTCCTGACTATTAGAGGACATATGACATTTAAATGACCCATTATAAGATAGGGCAATGTGGTTAGACATGCCTCATCTCTGCAGCCAATGGAACCCTGATATGTTTGTATTTGGCCTCATCCATCAAGGATCTGGCTGGTAAAAGCAATGGTCTGGCCTGCTGCATAGTCCGTCAGGTGGTCCCCACTTGGAGGGTCAGTCATCCTTTGAATAGCCAGGGTTTTGGAATCAAGGTAGGTGACCAGGCATTTGAGAGTTGGGTTCCATGGGCAAAAGTAATCCATCAGTCATTTAAAAGCACGGACAGTCAATTCTTACTATTCACAGTAGTTCTGTTCTATTTAGAGTCATTCCAAAGAGATAATGAGCAAAACTGAACCATTGTTCCTAAGTAAGTACAGTACAGAATCAGGGTCCTACAAACCTCTAGTAACAGCACTTTCAATAATTTGTCATTATATAACATTGTTTTACATGTATTGCTGTTTAAAGACACTTTATTTCATGCATATTATTGACTCAGTAATATTGAACTCATGGCTAGCAGCACTAGAACTCATATCTGAACAAAGCTTACCTAATACACATATTTTTCTCCATAAGGCACAGCACACAGTCTCACAGCCTTATCACATGTAGGACCTCTAGATACCACTTCTATGGTTGGGGGCCGCTTTAAATAGCAAAATCACTAACCAAATCCAAAGAATGTGAAACACCTGGCATGACATAGAGTGTAAAAAAGATACTTATTTGTACCCTGAGAGCTGAAAGAAGGCAAAGCATTGCCCTGTTTGATCTCAACTGAAATTGTGCATGGTGGCCACCCAGATTTTTTGCAGTTCTGTGCTTACCCTCAACTGACTGAGCAAGTTCCATGGGTATTAATTTGGGCATTTCAAATAAAGATCAGAAAATGGGTAAATTTGCAAATGTAGAATCTGCAAATGACAAGTACTGACTGCATCTAAAAGGCACTCATGTACTTATGTATCAGACCCAAAATGTGCACTTGAACTCGGCCTGTAAAGGCTCCAGTCAATTCCCATAAGCTTGGTTTATATCTAAAACCACAAGTATTAACTAGCCCAGAGGCTACCATGGTTTCAAAGAAAATCAATGTTTTATTGTAGAGTTGTTGTTTTTTCCCCTCTGAAGGACACAGATCCCAAATAGAGACATCTTTCCAAGATTGGTCACTTGTATATTTTAGCATTAAATTGATATGAAAGGCCCTAGCTGGTTTGGCTCACTGAGTACAGCATCGGCCTGCAGACTCAAGGGTCCTAGGTTCGATTCCAGTCAAGGGCATGTACTTTGGTTGCAGGCACATCCCCAGTAGGGGGTGTGTAGGAGGCAGCTGATCGATGTTTCTCTCTCATCAATGTTTCTAACTCTCTATTCCTCTCCCTTCCTCTCTTTAAAAAATCAATAAAATATATTTTTTAATTGATATGAAGGCAGATTTGTTTCTCAGTTTATACTCATTGATCCTAGCTGTGTCATTAGGGACTACGCAGAACAAGGTCAGCCCTTCTTCCACATGGTGGTTTCTTGAATATTTGAAGATGCTACCATCCCCTCCTCAAAGATAGCAATTGCTCACATTTGACATCACATTCCTCATAATCTCACCATCTTTGTCACTTTCTTGGAACAATGTTATAATCTCTCAGAAATTAACTGCCATCTCCTGCTTAGGCTCTAGAATAAAATAAGTAGGACAATTAATCTACACAACTTTACTGTGGAGTAATGTGGCAATGTACATGAAATTCCTTAAAGAAAGTATATCCTTCCGTGTCTCAAAATGTATTTTAAGGAAATATTCATGCTAAGATGTGGTGAGGAGAATGTTCATCCCAGGGTTCTTTATAAATCCAGCATGTGGAAGCAATGGAAACACCCAAGGATGAAACACTATTAAAGAAATGATGGTACATCCACACAGCCACTAAATACCATGTGGTCATTAAAATGACAAAAAGCACAAGTCTATATGGACTTACATATGTATTGCTTTAATCGGAACACAAAAGAAAATTATAAAACAGTGGGAACAATCTGACTAGAGTTTTTATTAAAATGTCTGGCTACAAAAAAAATCCAACTATGAGAAAAAACAACATTCTCAAGAAGTTAACAATCTCTTGAAATATGATTCACTTTCAACTGTTTCCCTTTATCATTTTTTCTATAACAAACCATTAAATTAGTAATAAGGAAAAGTAATTCTGTTTGGTGCTTAAAAAATTAAAAGGAAAACAACACTTTGGTAGTTCCTATTGCTTTCAGGAAAGAGTCCAAAAACCCTAGTTTGGAACACAAGATGTTTTATGATCTTACCCTCTTGGGTTTCATCTCTACCCATCCTCACAAGAACTTTACACTTTGTCCATAAAGAACCATTAAAAATTCCCCAAATTTGTTTCATGGCTTTCCCCCTTCTGCTAGAGATGTCCTTTGAGTTTAGAAACTGGATTGGTGAGCTTGTCTGAAATTATACAACTCACAAAATGGTAAAGCCAGTCCAGGTTATCTGTCCCTGAATCCCATGGTGTCCCCCCAGGATCACAATGACAAACTGGGACGGTCATCATAAGATCTTTGTATCATATTTAATCTCAGAACAGGCAAGTTACTCACTTATGCAGTTTACAGCATTATCTGGGGGAAAAGAAAGCCCTGTAATATAGTCTTTTCCATTGTCTTACATACATATCATCAAAATGACTCCAGTGAGGTATTTTTCCTTTTTGAAAGGCATGATCCAGAGTGTTTGGAGCAATATTTTGCCAGACATTAAAGCCCAGTTTGCAAACACACGCCCTACGTAGTCAGGTTTCGCTAATATGATCTACTCTGACTTCTTTGTCTCTTTCATTATAAAACTTTAATATTAAATTTTAAAACCCAAATGCCATAAATAGATTCCAGATGCCTCCCAAATCCCTAAATCCCCCATTAAAGTAAGGAGAGATGTTGCTATTTGTGAATAGAGGGTTACATTTTCATTCACTGAAACACCAAAAAGATCTCTGGGCAGATCTGCAGCCTTTCTTCCATGAAGAAAACACATGAGCTCTTCTGAGTTTTTCAAGGAGCTGAATCCTCAGGATTCATAGCCCAGCTGTCTCACATATGTTCTGCTTTATTTATTTCTCCCCCTCGAAGGGTGAAATCACATCATCATGAATGCAGGGCCTTGGGTCCAGACTGCCTCGATTCCATGTGATGTCTGTGGGCAAGTCACTTAACCTCTCTATTTCTCAGTTTTCTCATCTATAAAATGAGGATAATCATAGTACTTACTTAGGATTGTCATGAGGGGATAAATGAGCTAATCATTTGAAGTATTTAATATAATGCCAGCCACTCAGCAAAATGTTTGCACTAATTATTTCCTGAGAGGTATGTCTATAAAGAGCTGATGTAAGAGGTCTCCATGGCTAGAAATTTCATCCCCTTTTCCCTCCAGATATACAGAGCTAAGTCTCCTTAATCTTGCATTAAGAATACTGTCATCTTGCCCTAACCGGTTTGGCTCGGTGGATAGAGCATCAGCCTGAGGACTGAAAGGTCCCGGGTTTGATTCCAGTCAAGGGCATTACCTTGGTTGTGGACACATCCCCAGGAGGAGGTGTGCAGGAGGTAGCTGATCGATGTTTCTCATCAATGTTTCTAACTCTCTATCTCTTTTCCTTCCTCTCTGTAAAAAAATCAATAAAATTTTAAAAAAAGAATACTGTCATCTTTCTGAGAGTAACTAATAAGCTAACTCCATGAAAGGTCTTCATTGCTAACCTTCAACATTCTGTTTCACACCTGTAGACCATGCATCCAGACCAGATGGTCCACTAGACAAATTTGGCTCTATTTCACACTTGACTTACCTTTCACTTCTCCATAGCAATGAAGGCTTGTGTAATATTTTAATATTTACAGATCCCTTATACATATGTCACCTTACTCTTCATATCAACTCTGTTAGTAGGTATTATTATGTTGTTGCTATTATTATTGTCATGATTTTGCTATAAAAAACTAAAACCTGACATATTTTAAAAACTTACCCAGAATTATGCATCTGGTAAATGATTCAGTGGGGATTTGAACCTGGATTCTCTGCCTTGAAATTCTGCACTTTTTTCCTACCCAACATCACTGCTAAAGGTATAGAATTAAAGCATGAAGACCTTAAGACAAGCTTCACTAATTCTTTGCTTACATCACTTCCATTGGATTTCTTTTTTCATTTTAAGCTTTGATTTTTCTGTTTCCTCTGATGTTGCCATGGTTGGTAAGACAGAGCCCAGCACAACCATACCGCCAGGTTGAAGCTGTTTCTATAGGTTGTAATGATTGTGTTGGTCGATTTAAAAAGAAAAAGGCATGTTTAATTGGGGTTTACTTTCAAGCAGAACTTTGTTATAATATAGTCAAGTAATGCCTCACCTAGTAAGAAAAATGCGCTATTTTAGAAAATTTGTTCAGAAAGAAACCAAATCTTTTGCAACAGTGAAGTATTATATACAAATCTGAAAGTCTTCCATGTTGAGACTAGGATGGAGATATAGGGTAGAGCTGTGTCAGTTAGGGAATGTGTTTAATTCATGCAACAGAAACCCAGCTTCAGTGAGCTGGTCAAACCAAGGTGTCTTGATATGTTTTCATCTAAAAAGAAGTTAGTTTGAAGATACCCAGTCATGGGGTAGGGTCAATGGCTTACAATGGCTTATCATTGTCATCAGAGACCCAGGTTCCTTCTACCTTCCTGCTCTCGTTATGAAGATTACAATATGTCTATACCACATTAATGTCATAACTGCATTCTGGGTGAATGGCAAAATACAAAGAATAAAACCTGAACAGGTGGCACCAGCTGTCTTTCCCCTGTAGGATGTTTCACCAGCAACCTCTTCATTTGATCTCTACTGAAATATTGTCCAGACCAGGTAGGTTACATGGTCTTTCCTGGCCACAGGGATTCTAGAAAGATGGATAGTCACCTAGTTACACTGGCTCTCCAAAGAAACAGGTCTCTGTTAGTAAGAAGAAGGGCAAAATAGATATTGGAAAGCAACTAACAGAATCTGCCAAGAGAATTACCATTCATTGAGAGTCTGCAATGTGTTAGGCACAAACTGAGTCAAAGCTAAGAAAGAAATCACACTATCTTTGCATTAGACATAAAGAAAATGATATTCAGAGTGTTGTAAAGTATGAAATGAAGAGTCGTTTTTTTAAGAAGATTGTCACATAGATTCTTCTAATGGGCCACTGCCTGGCCCTGAGAAGAGCCCCCCCCCAAAAAAAATGGTTTCAAATGTTTCCCCTCTCCTTGTTCCCTCTCTCAAATAAAATTAGAGATGCAACATCAACTTCCACTGAGAATACCTTTATATCTACATTGTTTAATTGATCTTGTTATGATCTAATTATGGCTACTTCTCTGGTCCATGTCTTTCCAACCCATGGCAAACATGGCATTGTTGACTTTATAAAATCCTACAAGTATTTATTGCTTGATACATTCTTTCTTTCCAATAGACTCTCCAGAGCTATAATGAAATTGTTTTCCCTTTTATGTTCATCAGCTAAGACCTAAATAGTCTTTGGTTTGGTGGTTTATCAGCCTTTTTATAATGCTTGGCACTCATTAGGAGCCCAATGATATCTTTTAAATGGATAATACTTAGCTTCATTGTTCACCAGCATTGTGAGGTTGGGCACATTTCATAACCTATCCTGGGGGCTGGAGGAGGTGGGTAAATGTTTGGTGTTACAAGCCACTGAAATTTGAGAGTTGTTTATTATAATGGTGCAGTATTAGAGCTGCAATAACTGATGGCTACAGCCTGTCACCATGTCATGGGGGAGGGAATTCACAGGAAAGAGATGCTCAACAGATAATGTCAAAGGCAAAGACTGTAGAAATGCATCCATGAACTAAAGAACAGATTGTTTCTCTAGCAAGCACTAAAGTTAACAATCTTAAATTTCAGTAACTTCACATACAATAAATACTAGAAAAATTAACACACAAATCTCCCCAAATCATAGTTTGAGGGGTTTAAAGCATGTATAGAAACCACCTTGGAAAAGAAATGTTTTCTGGCCAAGCATCATTTTGTTTCATCAGTGGGCAAGCACATGGGATGGGGATAATAGAAAATAGCCCGAGTGCTTATCTTGCCAACACAGCTGCATTATAAACGAGATTTCTTTTTTCAAGCAACATAAGCAACTAAAAGTGTATGTATTTCTGTTCCTTAGACTCAAACAGACATAGATTTGATTCCTAGGACTTCTGTCTAGTAAATGTATATTAGTACACATACTGCTTATCACCAGTGAGTTCTCTCCTCATCTGTAAAATGGAAATAATATTTAAATAAAACCAAGTGAAATTGCCATATATAAAGTCAAAAGAAGTTGTATATTGGTGATTTTATATGGTTCCACCTATCTCTGTTTCATAAGACTGAATTCAGATAGAATACTAAGTCCGTATATGTCTACTGGTCACAACTCTTTTGTTACACATGACAGACTCCAAACTCAAGATAACTTAAGAAAAAAGAGGATGCACTAGCTCATGTAACTGGTCAATCTATGAATGGTGTTAGCTTCCGCTTGGCAGGATCCAGGTTCTCAAGTGATCTCTCTCTCTCACACACACAGTCTCTCTCTTTTTCTCTCTCTTTCTCCCTCCCTTCCTCCTGCCCCACTTTTTCCTGTATCTGTTGACTATGTCATCTAAACTAATAAAAGCGAAATATTAAAATTAACCGTTTCTCCGAGACAGAGTAAGCCACGCCCACCAGCCAATCAGAGCGGCTGTATGCAAATTAGCCCAGCCAACATGGCGGCCGCCACTCCCGGACCTGAGTAAACGTTTAGGCAGCGTCCGTTGCAGCAGGAGCGAGAGGGAAACTGTTTTCGGCCCTTGGCGAGCAGCCTCCGAAACATGTTTCAATAATGTATCAATCATAGAATCCTCGGGAGCTGAAGGGA
>PVJC01052681.1:0-11058 GCA_004026665.1 Murina feae
TCAAAGCTGTGTTTTGCTAGAGGCAGTTTAATCGGAGCTGAGCTGAGCGGGCGCAGCTTCACTTTCGCTCCTGCCGCAATGGAAAGGGCTGTTTACTCAGGTCCGTGAGTGGCGGCCGCCATGTTGGCTGGGCTAATTTGCATACAGCCGCTCTGATTGGCTGGTGGGCGTGGCTTACCCTGTCTCGGAGAAACGGTTAGTTTTAATATTTCGCTTTTATAGAGTAGATGGGTGCTGAATTCTGTTAAATGCTCTTCTGCATCTATCAAGATGACCATGTGACTTGTTAGCCTATTGGTGTGGTAGATTACATTCATTTATTTCTGAAAGTTGAACCAGCCTGGAATAAATACCAATTGGTCATTGTGTATAATTTTTCTTCTACCTTGTTGGATTCTAGTTGCTAATTTATGTTTAGAATATCTACACTTTATACTTGTGATAGATATTGGTCTGTAGTTTTCCTTTTTTGTAACGTTTCTATCTGGTTTTGGTATTAGGGTAATGCTGGCCTCATAGAATGAGTTAGGAAGTATTTCCTTGCTTCTATTATCTGGAGGAGATTGTAGAGAATTGGTATGACTTTTTCTCTAAATGTTTGGTTGAATTCACCAGTGAATTCATCTGAGCCTAATGCTTTCTTTTTTAAAGGTTATTAATTATTGATTCTATTTCTCTAATACATAAAGACCTATTCAGATTATCTAGTCCTTTTTGTATGAGTTTTGGTAGACTGTATATTTAAAAGAACTGGTCCATTTAAGTTATCAAATTTATAGGCATAGACTTGTGCATAAGATACCTTTATTATCCTTTAATGTCTATAGATCAGTAGGGATGGCTCTTCTTTCAATTCTAATATTAGTAATTTGTCTTGTTTTCATTGGTTAGCTGGCTAGAAGTTTACCAATTTTATTGATCTTTCAAAGAACCAACTTCTGGTTTTGTTGATTTTCTTTATTGAGCTCATGTTTTCAATTTCATTGATTTATGCTCTAATGTTTATCATTTCTTTTCTTACATCTACTTTGGATTTAATTTGCTCTTCTTCTGGTTTCCTAAGACAGAAGCTTAGATTATTGATTCTACATCTTTTCTTCTTCTTCTTCTTCTTTTTAATATATGTATTTGCTACTACCAATGCACTGCTTTCACTACATCCTACAATTTTGGTAAGTTGTGTTTTCACTTTCATTTAGTTAAAAATATTTTTTAAATTTCTGAGACTTCTTCTTTGACCCACTATGTTATTTAGAAGTGAGATGTTTAATATTCCACATATTTTGGGGTTTTCCAGTTATCTTTCTGTTATTGATTTCTAGCTTAATACCATTGTGGGCTGTGTTTCTCTTCTTTTAAATTTGTTGAGGTGTGTTTTACAGACTAGAATGTGGTCTGTCTTGGTGAGTATTCCGGCTGACTTGAGAAGAATGCATTGTGCTGTTGTTGAACGGATTATTCTATAAATGTCCATTAGACCAGGTGATTGATGGTGCTGCTGAGTTCAACTCTGTCCTCACTGACAGCCTGCCTACTGGGCTGTCCATCTGTGAGTGAGGGGTGTTCCAGTCTCCAGCTATGAGAGTGGACCCATATGGTTATTGTTGCAGTTCTACCAGTTTTTGCTTCATGTATTTGATGCTCTGTTGTTAGGTGTATATACATTCAGAATTGTCATGTCTTTTTAGAGAACTGATCCACTTACCATGATGTAAAGCCCTTCTTTATCCCTGATAACTTTCTGTGCTCTGAAGTCTGTTCTGTCTGAAGTTTATAGCTACTCTGCTTTCTTTTCATTTAGTGTGTTAGCAGAGTATATCTTTTTCTATATTTCCTTTACTTTTATCTATCTATCTATCTATCTATCTATCTATCTATCTATCAAGTGGGTTTCCAGTAGACAATAGTTGGATCTTGTTCGTTGTTTTTTTTTTAATCACTCTGACAGTCTGTCTTTTAATTGGTGTATTTAGACCATTCACATTTAAAGTAACTATTGATATAGTGAACTCATACCTTCCATATTTATAGCTTTTCTATTTATGGCCTTTATTCTTTGTTTCTTTTTGTCTTCCACTCTTTTTCTGCCTTCTCTGGTTAAATTAAACATTTTATATGATTCCAATTTTTCTCTTCTTTTACTCTATCAGTTATACTTCATTAAAGACATTTTAGTGGTTGTCAAAGAGTTTGCAATAATCATCTACAATGAATCCAAGTCCATTTTCAAATAACATGATACATCTTCACAAATAGTGCAGGTTCTTTATAACCAGTCATCCAATTCCTCCCTACCAACCCTTATAACATTTCTATCATTCACTTCACTTATCCAATAGCTATTGTCACCCAATATATTGTTGCCATAATACTTTGAACGAAAGTTATCTTTTAGATTAGTAAAGAATAAAAAATAAGGTATTTTATCTTCATTTATTCCTTCTCTTACACTCTCTCTCTCTTTTTTTTAAACAAGCTTCTGACCTGTACCACTTTTCTTCAGACCAAGAGCTCCTTTTAACATTTCTTGCAAGACAGGACTACTGGAAACAATCTCCCTCAACTTTGGTTTGACTGAGAAATTCTTTCTTTCTCCTTCATCTTTTAGGGAGACTTCTGCTGATTACAGAATTCTAGGTTATTCCCCCGTCCCCAAGAACTTAAGCACTTCACACCACACTCCTTGTGTGCATCATTTCTAAAGAGAAGTGGATGTTAATTCTTATCCTTGTTCCTTTAAGCTCAGGTGTTCCCATCCACTCCTTCCCTCTTCAGCTTTGGTCTCTGCAGTTTGGACAGAATCTGCTTAGGTGTAGACTTCCTGGAATTTATCCTACATGACACTCTCTGAGCTTTCAAGATCCATGGCTTCGTGTCCATTATTACTTTTGGAAAATTCTTGGCCAGCATTACTTCAAGTATTTCTTCTGTCCCTTTCTAATTATTCCTGTTGGTATTCCCATTATGCTTACGTTACACCTTTCGTAGTTGTCCTACAGTTATTTTTTCCTTTTTTTATCTTCACCCAAGGATGTGCTGATTGATTTTGAGAGATAGAGGATAAGAGAGAGAGATGATGTGAGAGAGAAATGTCAATCTGTTGTCTCCTGTATGTGTGCGCCCAACTGGGAATTGAACCCACAACCTTTTGGTGCACAGAATGATGCTTCAACCAATTGAGCCACCCGACTCAGGCCCCCATAGTTCTTAGACATTCGTCCTGGCTTTTCTTCTCTTTGCTTTTTCAGTTTGGAGCATTTTCATTTTCTAGTTCACTGATTCTTTCCTCAGCAACATCCAGTATGATAAGCCCTACAAAGGCACTTGTCATTCATGTCATGGTATTTCTGATTTTCAGCTTTTCCTTTTTATTCTTCCTGAGAGTTTCCATCTTTCCTCTTAGGTTACCCATCTGTTCTTGCATGTCCATTGTTTCATTAGATTCCTCAGCAAATTCATCTGCTATTTTTAATTCCCAGTCTGATAGTTCCAAATCTAGGTACTATCCAAGTCTGTGCATGCTTTTCTCTTCAGGGTGTATTTTCACCTTTTAGCATGCCTATAGTTTTTGTTTGAATGCAGCAAAAAAATAATGGGCAGGAGAAACTGAGGCTGATGAGCTGGCGAGGAGCGGGGCTGTTTCCTGGGCAGTGAGGCTCAAACAACCTCCCAGGCCTTGTCCCTGTTTCCTCTGCTTCATGGGCCCCTGTGAGAGCCCCTTGCAGAACTTGCCCTTGTAAGTCCTTGCTGGGAGGCTGTGGTGTGAGTTTGGGTGGAGGGAAACGTTCTATAGTTCCCTGAGTAGGGCTCAGCCTCTCAGTCAGTATGTGCCCCTCGCACGTGCTTCTCAGCACCCAGAAAGCTGGTCCTCAGGCATTTCCCTCTCAGGCCAGCCCATGCGCGGCCTCCAGCACCTGGTCAACACCCTGCAGTGTTGCCCAGAGGGGGCTGCAGTAATGGTCTCCACCCAGTAGCTCTGCCCATCTCCAGCTTTGCGGCAGTGGTTTGCCCTGTGACCTCACTTCTCCAAGGGACCTAAGAAGAGTCGTCCAGTTGCAGTTTCTTTGGCTTTTCTTGTTGCGAGGACAGGGCTGATGACTTCCAAGATCTGCACATGTTGGACCAAAAACTGGAAGTCACTTTCATCCCTTTTCATCTGTACCTTTGGGAGTCTTTCCAAGTAGGTACTTATTTGTTAAAATTCGGGCTATTTTTTATAAAAGTGTATTCAAACTTTTCACAAATTCTGGATCGCTTTTGCTGTAACCAATTCAAGGAAGAAGAGTGAGCCCCAAAGAGCAGGGCTGCGGAGCAGGGGGCAGGCAGTGCCCCTGCCTGAGATGCTGGCCTTGCCCTGCACCCTGCACCCTGTGCCCCACATCTGCATCCTGCACCCCATACCCTGCACCCTGCACCTGCACCCACACCCCACCCTGTTGTGGGGCAGCAACAGCACCAACCGTGCTGGGACACTGTGCATGTTTTCAGAACTGACACATTCTCCTGACACACAAAAGAGCTCAGAGCATGTTCAATGCCTGTTACTATCACAGTTCTTGTCATAGACAACGTGGAGGCTCAGGGTAAGGTTGTGCTGGAATCATGCATATTTCCAACATACAGTTTTACATACACTGTGAGCCAGCATTTCTGAATGATCAGATTCAGTAGTAAAATAGGTACACAAATGGTTACTTAACGAAAGGGCCAGTTCAATGATCGGCACATGTCCAAGCCTGTGGTGCCGGTGACCTGCATCACCCCACTCTGTCACCAGCTCCACCAGGACCTCCTCACCACTCCCCTGACAGGAAGCACTGGTGCCAGTGCCCATGAAGACTGTAGTCAGAGCCAAGGTCACTTGTGGGAAAGTTAGATGCTCATTTAAAAGCCTGTAGAGACTCTTACAGGCCAGTGATCCCCCCCCACCCCCCACGCCGCCCCGCTGGCCAAGTCCTGCTCTCAGCCTGAGCAGAGCACGACTTGCACCATTTGGAGAAGACTGCTCTCCGTTTCCTAAGGGGTGAGCTGTCTCCCAAGAGAGCAAAGATAATGAATCGGAGACACTGACATAATTAGTGGCTCTCCACAGTTATTACAACTTTAATGACATTTCAAATTAATGTGATCTGGCTCAATAGCCTAAATGGAGCTCTGCAGAATTTACACGGAACCCGAAGATGTAACACTGAGTGGAAGATAAAAGGACCAACATGCCCAATGGAACGGGCGATACTGAAATTTGTCAGATCTGGGTAACGGCCTCCAGTGCCCCAAGACACAGTGACAAGTCTGTGACATCAGAGGCAGCTCAGCCAGGTGGTGCCTGCCCCGTCAACATGGGGCCATGTTTCCCACTTGGCCACAAACATGCTCTCGCGTCATTTTGGGATAAGCCACCGAGAGTCTCATTCTGCTCCCACTTTGCACATTTGATAGGGACACAGATGGGCTCTACTGCAGGAGAGGCAGCGTGGCCTGCCGAGCCCTGCCCTGGGAGCAGAGGGGTGGCAGGGGTGGGTGAGCAGGTGAGCTGGCTGGGCTAGGGGGACACAGGCCAGCTGTCTTGATTTTAGTGCAGCCAGAAAGCCAGGTTTCATACGAGGTCTCTGGTTAGTGACTGCCAGTAATGACTCAGACCACGCCAGTCCCTCACAGGGACACCGGGCAGGGGGTGGCGAGTCTGCTGAGACAGGAAACCCCAGGAGGATTCTGGACAATTCACATCATAGTCTTACCTTTGAAGTCAAACTGGTAGATGTTTTTTAAGGATTCGTGAAGAAAATAAAAGCTTCCTAGAGCCTGTAGAGCAAAAGAGAGATCAAGATCAGGTGAGCGACCTGCAGGAGGATATTTCTTTTCTTTTCTTTTTAAAAAATATATATTATTGATTTTTTATAGAGAGGAAGGGAGAGGGCTAGAGAGTTAGAAACACCGATGACAGAGAAACGTCGATCAGCTGCCTCTTGCACACTCCCCACTGGGGATGTGCCCGCAACCAAGGTACATGCCCTTGACTGGAATTGAACCTGGGACCTTTCAGTCCGTAGGCTGATGCTCTATCCACTGAGCCAAACCAGTCAGGGCAGGAGAATAATTCTAACACAGTTCACAGTGATGATCAAAATGCTCTGAACTAGAATTAAAGGTGAGCTCCTTGTAACTCAGTTACATCAGGGAGATCTGCACTGTTTACCACGGCTGACCCTCCAATATCCGAACACCAGGAGTCCCAGCCTGGGAGCCAGCTGCCAGCGGCATTTCCTCCAACGGAGGAGCCATCCAGTTGTCTCACTTCTGCTCCATCACATAAGACAGATGCGGGGCACATGCAACCTGTGGGGCCAGGGGAACAGCAATAGCCTACGTCCGTGCCACCTCACAGCCTGTCGCCATCACCCATTCACAGGATGTCTTAATTTGTTTCAGGCAGAACGTACTTAGAAACAGCGTAAGTAAATAAATGTCATTGCAAACATTTAAACCAATACCTCATTAAATGTAATGCAGCTGATATAAAATCATGAAGTTTACAACAAATAAATGGAAAATATATTGCCAATGCAGGGAGGGAAACTGTAATTCATAGAGTCGGAAAATCCATAATTAGCTGTAATGAATATTTAAAGTCAAAGTTCAGCTAACTTTTCCAATGTTTAACCTACTCTATTGATACGGTTCAGGGCCCTCATTCATCACAGCCGCGACGATGTCTGCATAGAAATGCGCCCAGGCCTGCTCTCCGGGTCCTCTGGCCACAGGACCTGTCAACGGTGTGTTTGACGCGTCTGAGAATATTGACTCCTTGCCTGTTTTGCTAAAAACAATTAAAATACTTTTTTACATATTTATAAACCTGACTGTCAAGAGTGCTTATGAATCTCCTGTTAAGCAAGTGCACTGTAGTCTGGTCACTGCAGGCAGGGGCTCCTGCCTTCCTGCAGCGGTACAACCTCAGGGCATTAACCGTGGAGAAGGCAGCATCGCCCACAGTGCTGAGCCCCTCGGGGCTCTGGGGGGCTGGGCGAGGACCAGAAACAGAACTGGGCAGCCGCACAGGAGGTGCCAGCTCCATATGAATGTGGAACGTGGCAGGGGACTCTCTCTGAGATGGCTATGGCCTGGAGTCCCCACCCACCTGGGCATGGGCAGGAATCAGTGCCCACAGCAGATGAAACCCGCTCCTCAGGAGGCTCAGCAGCTGAACCAGGTCCTGGTAAAAAATAGGGTTGGCAAAGTGACTCAGCCAGTGCTGGGCCTCCATGGCAGCCTGCTCCTGTGATGAGCGGCCGCACACCGACCCTCAGTTTGCTTTTGGAGTAGAGCCCTGATAGTGGCAGCAGGCTCTGCAAACATAGTCGACTGGGACGACCATGGTGCAGAGTGCTCTGCATCCTGGAACAGAAAGAGAAAGGCAGTGGCAAAGCACCGGTTGTTGGGGTCCCCACCTCCCTGACGAGGCCACTGCACAAAGGTATGGGGCCAGGACAGAACACAGCTCCTCGTCAGAAACGCCTCCATCACTCTTTATTTGCAAACAGATCCAACGCCCAGTGATCGATCATTTCCGCAATTGGGTTGGCAGCCAAAGTACATACCATTAACCTGCGGCCTCCCCATCCGGCTCACTTGTTCATGAGACAGAATTCCTGACACTCAAATCAAGTAGACTTAGCAGTAAAGGGCACACGGGAATACATTTTTCTTCTCCAGATACCACGAAAGTGGAAAACATAGAAGAGCTTCTCACGTATGAGCCAAAGGTGGGAAAGGCACTTTCACCTGTGTCACCAACATGCTTGTGAAAATGTCACCACTGCCCTGGTCAATGTGCCTCAGTCGGTGGGGTGTCACCATCCCATGAACCAGGAGGTCACGGTTAAATTCCCAGTCAGGGCACATGCCCGAGCTGTGGGCTCGATCCCCAGTAGGGGGCGTGCAGGAGGCAGCCAATTGATGGTTTTCTTTCACGTGGATGTTTCTCTCGCTCCCTCTCCCTTCCCCTTTCTCTGAAATCACTAAGACAAATGAAAATGTCGCCACTGCGCATTCCCAAGAGCACCAGGTCTGAGCTCCCAGGAGCCTGCAGAGCATGCAGAAGGGGGCGCTCCCCCTCAAGTCACAGGAACAGGCCACCTCCTGTCCCTCCCGAGAGACCTGGGTCTGGGGGTCTCCTGTGAAGGCTGTGCATCTGACAGCACACCAGCTATGAATCGCCTTCCCACACGTGTCTCCTCTGTGAGATAGGAGAAATGCTAAGACATTCAGGTTCACTGAGGACTCAGTACTGGGAGATGGGGTGCAACCCA
This sequence comes from Murina feae, assembly GCA_004026665.1. Lineage (NCBI taxonomy): Eukaryota > Metazoa > Chordata > Mammalia > Chiroptera > Vespertilionidae > Murina > Murina feae. The sequence goes on from PVJC01052681.1 coordinate 8,310, forward strand.
TGAGCATTATTCATCCCACGATTTCACAGCTAGTTTATTCCCAGGTAATTCTTGTGCAAACACACACAACACACAAACACACGCACGCACACACGCATACACACACAGTGCTTGCTCTCAGAGAAGTGGGGACTCTCAGGAGACATGCTCCAACCAACTTAGCCACCTAGCCAGGGCTGTAACTTCAGTTTTTTAAATGCTACATAATAATCCAACATAGCAAAATACTGTAATTTATTATCCATTCTTCTGTTGGACATGAAAACTGCTTCCAATGTATTTGCTATTACAACCAATGCTACAATGAACATCCTCACACGCACCGTGTGTCCTTGGGCACACATGTGCATGTATCACATATGTGTGCATGCAATGACATGCAGTTGGAGTTGCATCTTGGGGCACGGTGGGGATGTGCATTTTCAACATAGGTGTCACCAGGTTTCCATGACGACCCATCCTCCACCAGCAGCGTGGAGCAGTGCTGATGTGCTACATACTTGCTAAAACCTGATGCCACTTTGACCTTTGCAATTGGATGTGTGTGAAATTATACATCGTTGTTTCAACTTGCATTTTCATTATATTAGTTGAGCATCTCTTTTTAAGAGTGTTGGCATTTTAAGTTTCTTCTTGTTTACATCTTTTGTCCATTTTTCTATTGATCTTTTTCTCATTTGGTAGGTTTTTAAAATTTCCAAAATAATCTGGAATTATTTCTCTACTTAGAGGCCCGATGCATGAAATTCGTGCAAGGGGCTCAGCCGCTGCAGCCCTAGCTGTCTTCGTTTCTGGGAGGGGAGGGAGGCTCCTCCAGGGTGGTCTCATCACCTCTGAGTCTCCAGCACAATGCTTGGTGCATGGCTGGAGTTAGAGTCCTAATTAAATGCCAGCGGTGTGGACACGCAGGACACCCGCAGGAGTGACTGGCTAAGCTGTTCAGGAGCTAATGTGCAGCACTGTCTACTCAGGGTTTAAAGGACAACCTAATGCATTGCTTTCTTCCAAGAAGCTGAACATGACTGCAAAAAATCACACACTTTTACCAAGAGGAGGACCAACTCTTTCACAAGAGAGTCCCAAGACTCTGGTTTTAATAAAATTTAATAGATTGAGTAATAAATCAAAGCTAAGTTACTATCACTTTCATTAGATTATAAACAATAACAAATGAAACAAAGCTTTTGTTTAAATCAATGCAGCGCTTCATTGATCTCTCCCTGTATAATAAACTCACGGCCGGCCGGTCTAATGGGATGAGGCGGCATTCCTGCCCATCTCACCCAGCCTTATCCAGAAGGGCAGCGTGTGGGAGAGGTCACATTTAGCATGTCACTGTCACAAGGCTGCTCTGCCTCTCCGAGCAGCTTTGTAACCATCGAAAATGAGAGCTGACTTCTTTACAAAGTACTGACTTTCCAATTTCAGCTTCTGGGATAAACGTGAAATGACGGCACAAAGGTGTCCCCCTGTCTGACCCTCAGCGCCCAGCCCTCTCTAGGCTGGCTGCCTGCTTGAGAGATGCACGTATAATTTCATTTTGTCTCCTGTCCAACAGCCGACATCAGAAGTTAATTAAATTGGTTGTCCATTGTGTTCATCTACTTACAAAGTTAATGATATCTGTTCCTGAATTAAAGAGCATTTTATACAGCGCGCACCATGGGAGCTGGCATGCGTACACCGGGGTGCTGAACCCTGTCACAGCCCTGGTTGTGGTGTCCCCAATTAGGCAGCACAGCAAGGGGCCAGCAGAGCACAGCCATCATGACAGGGATGGTAAACATTCCAAGCAACAGCCACTTAATGTCCCATGTGGCCCACGGTAAATCCAACAGATGAATGTGCCTGTTAACATTTTATAACACGGCAGCGAGGAACAGCCATGGGTGGTGAGGCGGCCTTTACAGACAGGCTGCTGGGAAGGGGTGCCCCGGAGGCTGCTGATGGCCATGCGATGGGTGACGCCAGATTTGCAAACTGCAGGGGACACTCGCATCGCACCGTGTCTGGGGCGAGGTCACCCACTGGCTCAGTTGTTCACAAATGGTCCCTGACATCCACTCCCCTGCCCTGGCAGGTTGCCGGAAGTCTCGCTGAATAAATGGCCCAAAGTGAGATGGTGTGATGCAAGGGACAGTGACAAGTGTTGCATATGAAGGGTCAGCTTCTGAACACGGGCAGTGTCCATAGGATGCTCTGACAAAGGGCTGTGAGCTTGGGGAGGCACCGAGGGCCAGCATTTCGCCGGGCCAGCAGGACGTGGGTGCTGCCATTGCCTGGGACTGAGGGTGGTGGAAGGAAGCATCCACCTTCGGACACGCTGAGGTTGCAATGGCTGTAAAACACCACAGGGAGACATCAAAGGCAGCTGGACGTGTGGGACTGGGGTCCAGGACAGAGATCTGGGTGCAGAAGTAAATGGACATGGTCCACATGAGGTCTTCTCACTGAGGACTGACTAGAGTCAGAGAAAGGGCAGGGCCAGGGACTGGCCCCAGGATGCCATTGTGGAAGGACTGGGAAAAGGAGAAGAGCCTACAGAGAGACTGCCAAGGTGGCCAGTGTGAATGTGGGTGGTCAGTGTGGACACAGGATGGTCAATGGAGACACGGGGCAGTCAGTGGGGATAGAGGGCAGTCAGTGGGGACACAGTGCAGTCAGTGGAGACACAGGGCAGTCAGTGAGGATAGAGGGCAGTCAGTGGGGATAGAGGGCAGTCAGTGGGGACACAGTGCAGTCAGTGGAG
>PVJC01052682.1:0-11052 GCA_004026665.1 Murina feae
GGGTAAGAGATCAACCAAAGGACTTGTATGCATGCGTATGAGCATAACCAATGGACACAGACAGTAGAGGGGTGAAGGCATGTGCTGGGGGGTGGGGGTGTCCAGGGAGAGGTCAATGGGGGGGGGGGAAGGAGACATATGTAATACTTTTAAACAATAAAGAATTTTTTTTTAAAAAGTATTTGTGGAATGAATGGGCCAATGTCATGGTTACCTGGGTGAGCCATCAATCCAACCATCTCTAGAGATGCCAAGCTGCCGAAGGGAGGACAACAGTGGGGTTCTGCCACGAACAGGGATGAAGGAGGGGCAAAATCAAAATTAAAAATGGGGGCTGGAAAATCACTATCGGGATTTACGGGGTGGGGGTTGTACAGAGTGCTTTGGAACTTCGCCTGTGCGCGTGGGCCCTTGTAGTGTGCCTTCTCCGTGATGCCGGCACTCTGTGGGTTGACGAGCGTGGGAGCATGAGTTTACCACACAGGCAGGATGGCTTCCAACCCTGAGAACAGTGGTTTTCACAAACCGGGAGGGACTCTATTTTGGCCACAGCCCAGGGGAACAGTAACCATATCATATGGTAAATATAAAAGTCCCGACAGCTTTAAAAGGAAACAAAAGCAACCTGAGTATTCCCCTTCCTATAATTCCAGAAACAAATGTTCCCATTAGGCAATGTGTGCTAGTGAAACAACCTTTTCCCTGAAAATTCCAGTTAGACAGTGAAAGTCAATATTGAATTGTTTGCCCAACTATTTCATATTGAAAACACCCACACTTTTTTTTTTGCTTGTGATGTTACAATTTAATATGAAATATCTTCTCCTGACAGGAAAATATGACTGTTACTTAGTGATGTTTTAATGTGACTTTCTTTTTCAGTGAAGATTACATTCTCATGACTCAGAAAGATCAATCCCCCCTTTCCCCCACTTCATATTTAGTTTCTTCTCTTACTGCGAATGCTTAGTGAAGATCTGGACTATTCATTTCCTGGATTCCAAATTGCCCAGGCAAATAAAGGCAAGGAGAGTTAAAGATACAGTGCATGTATTTTTTAGAATTTCACTTTACTAAAATCATATGCCCTCCACAAATGTTTTGCATCTAAGATTAGGAAACGCTGGAGTTCTTGCTCCTACAAATGTCTAACTATCTTTGCAAGAATTTCCCTAATACTACATGAAAAAAAATCTCTACAAACCTCAAAAAGTGTACGTCCTAGTAGACTCTTCATTGGCTATAAACCTTGTCTATAGCTTCCACCAATTGGATCTTATTTGGGCTTAATTGTTACTGCCCTCTGAATAATAAAGTCAGCTCGGCCAGCATGGCTCAGTGGTTGAGCATCAACCTATGAACCAGAGGTCACAGTTTGAGGACACATGCCCAGATGCCCAGGTTGTGGGCTCCATCCCTAGAAGGAGGGTGCAGGAGGCAGCCGATCAATGATTCTCTTTCATCATTTATGTTGAAACACACACACACACAAACACACACACACACACACACATATATCCTATATAATAAAAGCCTAATATGCTAAGTGTCCATTCGGCCGGTCATCTGTTCAACCAATCAAAGCATAATATGCTAATGATATGCTAAGACCACTCAACCACTCGCTATGACATGCACTGACCACCAAGGGGCAGATGCTCCAACTGGTAGGTTAGCTTGCTGCTGGGGCCCGGCTAATCGGAACTCAGTGAGACGGGCTGGACATGCCCTGGAGCCCTCCCGAGGTCTGTCCCCAGCTGGCCAACCTTCCGTGTCCCTCCCTGGCCCCAATCATGCACCTGTGGGGTCCTTCGGCCTGGCCTGTGCCCTCTCACAATCTGGGACCCTTCAGGGGATGTCGAATTCGTGCACTGGGACTCTAATATATATATGTCATTTCCCAGAAATAGCACATGTCCCAAGTGAATGTGGCCATAACTAAATGAGGTTTGGTGTACAATAATAACTAAGTTTCATTTATAAAGTGCAATATCAATCCTGATTTAAAGGAACTGCAGAGTGGAATATCATGAAAATAAATAAATATACTTTCAGTCCTATTTGGTACATCGCAGTTGGGAATATAAAATATGATGCCATCATCACTTGGGCCCATGAAAGCCATTTTTAAACTGATCAGGTTTCAAAATTATATATCATTAAATTAATAACTGCATCCTTTACTTAATCTTAAAGATAAACCTTTAATAAAAATCAGTATGCATTCTAATTGTTTATTTACAAAATATTAATATTCAGACAGAAGGATCACTAAAACATAGTTAATTAAATATGAATTAATGTGGTGGAATATTCAATTATCTTTTCTACACCTCTCAACTAATGATTATGTAAATCCCTTGCATTTAATCTTGTTGCCGGGAAATTAACTTAATGGCCTTCAACAAATGAACATTTTGTATGCATTACAGGACACTTTATCTAAATTTTAACAGCACGGTATTAGTTTCAGATAATAACATGATTACACAATTTAAAATGTAAATGTATACAATACCTTTGCTCCTCCTCCCACTATTTTTACAAAGGAAAGACTAACATTGTCCAAATGTCATTCAATAAGTCAGGTTCTGAAATGTGAACGGTTTCTTTGCTTGTCATAGAGGAAGCCGGGACCTTTTAAAGAAAACACTTCAAAAGGAAAAAGGCCAGTCCCTTTACAGTGGACAGTGAAGTCGATGAATTCACACAAGGCCACCTTTCAAAGTAAACCACTTTAGATGTCAGGCACACCAGCCCTCTAAGTGATTTCTCCAAGCTTTGGGGGTTTTCTGAGGTGCCAGCACTGTTGGGTATGTTAACAGAGCCTTGGGACTTGGAGCCCCCTTAAGGAACGAATCCCAGGGTTAATTGTAAGCTTCATTGGATATGCCTAAAAATATGGGAGTCCATAGGAAGATCCTTATCTTGAATAGTCTCTATGAACAGACACTCCAATATATAACTAACTAGGGGCCCAGTGCACAAAAATTTGTGCACTCGTGAGGGTCCCTCAGGCTGACCTGTGCCCTCTTGCAGTCTGGGACCCTTCGGGGGATGTCCACCTGCTGGCGTGCCTGGCCAGCCTGGGTGAGGGGCTGAGGGCTGTTTTCAGGCTGCCCACAGCTCCCATTGACCCAACGTCCCAGTGAGGCTGGCTGGAATCAGGTTTCTGGGGTATATTTATCTTCTATAATTAAAACTTTGTTGCCTTGAGCAGAGGCCCAGCCGGCCTAGGCAGACAGTTGCAAGGGAAGCCTCCTGTTTGCTCTAGCCCCGTGGCTTCCAGCCTCCATCTTGGCTGGGTTAATTTGCATACAGCTGCTCTGATTGTCTGGGGGGCATGGCTTGGCTGGTGGGCGTGGCTTAGGTGTCTCAGAATGATGGTTAATTTGCATATTACTCTTTTATTAGATTAGATTAGAAGTGATCTGCCCTATGCTGGATGGACAATCTCACACAGGGATGCAAGGCAGGTGAACAGCTAGGCATTTCTCGTTACATTGACTGCAGTTGCATAGATGTTGGTGCCCCCAACATAACTCCATGCTCCTAACACTTCAGAGCACAGCAGCACAAATGCCAGCTAGAGGCACCAACATTTCATTTCCTGAGGATTCCTTGGTCACCAGAGACCACTTTGCTGTCTCCCTGGCAGATCAAGTCACTAGAGTCTGGGATTAGGCCTCCCCAGCCCAGTATCGATGATGATCAGAGTTGTTATGTTAATGACTGGCTACCTTGCTTGCCCCTTGAGTGAGATCACCCTGAGGCACGTGCTTTGCACTGGCTGCCTGAGTTTCCCGTGGGAATTCAGTTCCAGTTGCCTGTGGAATGTGGCTTGATAATGCCCTCTTTATTGCTTCTGCTTCTCTAGCTCACTCCCCACTCCTTTACTAGTATTATTTCACTTCTCAAATGAATTCCTTGCATTTGCATCTCAAGTCAGCCTGCTTCTGGGAAAATCAAAACTAAGACATTACATCTATTTGCTGGTGGGGGAAGAATGCAGTTAGTCACAGAACTGAGATCAGGATGTGATAAAGTGGCATTATGATGATCGCCAAGATACAGGAATTCCTGGTTTTATTAGATCACTAGGGGCCCAATGCACAAAATTCATGCAAGCATAGGCCTTCCTTCCCCTGGCTGCTGGCACTGGCTTCCCTCTGGCACCCAGAACCTGGGCTTCCCTCTGGCCGCCAGCTTCATCTGGAAGGACGCCTGGTGTAATTAGCATATTACTCTTTTATGATTATAGATAGTTATCTTTATTATCAAAGAACTTAAATTAGAATGTGTAGAAAACTGGGTAATAATATAATGTTCTTAAATCCAGTTGAATTTCTGGCCAGGGAAATTGGGAAAAACATTAGATTTCCTTGGCATAGTCTAATGTTCCACCTTCTATTCTTTGTGAGATTGCAATCTATAATAATGAGGGCGTAATATGCTAATTAGACCGATGTCCTTCCGGACGAAGCCGGGGCTGTGGGGGAAGCTCGGGTCCAGGGTGCCTGCTGGCAGCCGGAGGGAAGCCAGTGTCAGCAGCCAGGGGAAGGACGAGCTACTCTTGCACGAATTTCGTGCATTGGGCCTCTAGTAGAAGTATAACAACCTTTGACTCTGTCCTCTTTGTGGGCGATGTTAAAATAACACCGATGCCTTTGGGAACTGGGCAGAGGAAGCACAGGAGGAAGGTGGTAGTTTTGGTTTCCCTTCTCTCCTTCAGTTTTATATGTATTCCTATTTTTGAAGTTCATATAGAAGTGTTTAAAAATTAAACAAGATTCCACTTCTAATATAGTTTGAAAACTGGTCAAACTGGAATATTTAGGTGAGCAGGGGGAGGGAGAAGACAGGAAAGACTGATCAAAGTTAATCCTAATGAGCCACTCCGTCATTTGTTACAAAACTCACTACCAACTGAATATGCAACTCTGTGTTTCTAAAACACAATCACAGGATGCAGAGGGGACAAGAGGCCAGTGAATAAACATAAACACCCATTTCACTGCAGTCTAGTCATACAGCAAATAACGGGCTCCTTGGTGCCAAATAGCAATGATCAGTGTTAGCAGCTCAGCTACCTTCAGAGAAAATAAAATGCTCGCTTCCTGTCCGAGCCTCAGCACTACTATAGAACCTTACAAACAGGAGATGTTCCTAATAGGCTGTTGAGAACACAACCCCATAGGTAATGACAGTTGCTTGTGTTGAAAAATTAAACTTCTCATAAACTCTGATTTCATTCAGCCATCAGTTCAAGCTGAGACTCATCATTTTATTACAGACAACAAGCAACGCGACAATCTACAGATTATGTTACAATGAACTGGAGCCTCTGAGTTCTTGTCTGAGTTGGAAAGTGTATGTAAAAAGCCCTCTATTCTGCATCCCTAAAGCTGGGCAAAGCAGTGGGGGTTTCAATTAAAAACCACAGGAACAGGAAGGAACACGTCAATAAAACCACAGACGTGTAAGTACCGCATACTCGCTTGCAAGCAAACTCAGCAAGCCTTCTTGGAGTTGGAGTCCATTATGGTGGGTGAAACTGGATGTGTGCTGGTGGAGGTGCTGACCATAAGCCTCATGGCGCAGACAGGGGAACACGGACTTGCACCCCTGGCTCCCAAGAGCAAATGCAAATGAGGAGAGACTGCCCGCCTGAAGAGTGCATCACTGGAGTGGGAAACACTGAAATGACACTAAATCTACTTTTTAAGGAGGAGGATAGATCATTAAAGTAAGTGCAGTTTTAAGGCTGAACTGATACGCAATCAGTAATGGTGGGAAATTAGTTTTTGCAAATATAGACTTCAGGTTAATAGCCATTTAAATTACATGGTTTTCACTGTAAGTTTCCTGCAAACGGCGTCTGACATTAGAATATATGCGATGAGTTATCAGTTGGTTATAGAGAAGTGTCATCACTACATAAAATATGACATATTTTACAAGGCCGAAACTGGAAGAGAGGCAGTCGAGTGAGCAGAACACAGGCGAAGTCTTTAATTCATAATCCACTGAACGTAGCTGTGTATTTTTTAATATGCAATGTATTACAAATTCTTAAGAGAAAACCGTTATGTGGGAAAAATTGGATAGTTTACCTGGTTCATTAATTAGGCTAAATGTGGCTTAACTTTGCAACCAGTTAATAACTGGTTTTAAATATGTTTATATTAGCTTCTCATTACGCTTGAACAGTTCATGAAATTAATCTTATTGACAACCTAGGGTACTAAGAGACTGTTTTGAAGCTCAAAAAAAATTCAGGATTTTTTGTTGTTGTTTTTAAGAACTATATCAGGCCCTAACCGGTTTGGCTCAGTGTATAGAGCGACGGCCTGCAGGCTGAAGGGTCCTGAGTTCGATTTCCGTCAAGGGCATATGCCAGGGTTATGGTCTCTATTCCCAGTAGAGGGCTTGCAGGAGGCAGCCGATCAATGATTCTCTCTCATCATTGATGTTTCTATCTCTTTCCCTCTCCCTTCCTCTCTGAAATCAATACAAATATATTTTTTAGAAAAGAACAATATCAGTTGATTTTGACAAAGAACGCTTTATTTTTCTTTCCACCAAAAAAAAAAAAATGTTTATTTTGTCTGTATGGAAGAACAATAGAAATAAAAGTCAACTTTGTTTCTTTCCCAACCTTTGACGCTTACTCTACTGCAGTCTAATGAAACATGGCAGCAGACACAGCACTTACTGTTGACTGTATGGAGGGTTTTATACCTTAGTAAAAGATAAAAGACTGGGGATGAAAGGGAACGTGGTCTACTTTCCCAGGTTCCTATATATTATAAGGGATATACAGTGTGGTGTTTCAGGAAATTCAAAAGTTGTGCTATGTGCTGAGTACTCTGACCAATTTTCCTGAGGTTGATAGAGGCTTAATCCTCAATCTCTTGCTTCTTACCAGTCTGTTGAGGAGTCTTCTAATTACTATAATGACAGAGCCTGACAATTATAGATGGTGTTATTTTGAAGTCAAAATAGAATCATAACTTTTTAAAAATGGCGTATACCATCAGATGTATTTGAAAATAAAATCGTAGCTGTGAAAAACAGACCATAAAACAAATTCTATCAAAATCTATTCATTGCTATGTCTCCAATATTTATTCAGTCCAGTCTAACACAGACTAGGTGTTTGATAAACAGCATTTGGGTGAATAAATAAAATAATTAATAAACGAAATGTGACATTTAGGTGGAAAAAAATCTAACCGCTACGTTTTCTAAAACGTGCCCCCCTCTGCTTTTTTTTTTTCTTAAATGAGACCTGCTGCATCATAAAAATGCTGCAAAATGTCTTGTTCCCTTAGACACTCCAATTCTGAGATCATATCACAACTTAGTGAATAAGATTTAACTAAGAGCACCACTTTAGCAATGGACATCATAAAAAAAAATTTATTTTCATTGGATGGATTGTAATACAGAAAACCCAAAAATCAGTATTTGACCATCTTAAGTATTTCTGTGCAAATTTGTAGTTATTGCAAGTTGTAAGAAAACAACAGCCCAGCCAGTGATTGAGTGTTGACCTATGAACCAGGAAGTCATGGTTTAATTCCCGGGAGGGTTGTAGGCTGGATCCCCAGTAGGAGGTGTGCAGGAGGCAGCCAATCGATGATTCTCTCTCATCATTGATGTTTCTATATCTTTCTCCCTCTCCCTTCCTCTCTGAAATCAATAAAAAATATACTTATTGAAAAAAAAGAAAAGATCAATTATGATTAGCCTTCATTGCTAACCTACTCAAATATATTATCAATAAAGCATCCAACCTTTAATACTAAAGTCCCAAAATGCGGCTTAGTTATATGCAGGTATATATTAGCGTATTAAAAAGCAGTTAGCACAAAGCCTATTGGAGTAGCTGTAATAGTTATTTACCTAAGGTAATGTGCATACAAATTAAAAGGTTAAAGTTAATAATACGCTAAGAACGCTAAACAAATTAAGAAATAATGCATTTATCACAGGCTAAATGATTTGACATTTATTTAAAACAAGGAATCTTGCTAAATTAGCTTCCAACATAAAAAATACTGTTTTATGTATTAAAATGTATGTCAACCAAAATTTTGAATGTTTTGAAACTTCCAATACAAGCACTGTGATTAGCACCCTGGGGGATACAAAAATTAAGTGGTAATATATTAATATAATAATAACAATAATAAACTGGCCATAGTTGAATGGCTGTTATGTTTCTGTAACATTAAGCCATTTTTTTAAATCCTCACCTGAGGAGTGAGGGTATTTTTTCCATTGATTTTTAGAGAGAGTGGAAGGGAGGAAGGAAGGGAAGAGAGAGAGAAACATCGGCTGGTAGCCTTCTGCACATGCCCTTACCAGGGTCAGGGATTGAGCCTGCAACCCAGGTACCTGCCCTTGACCAGATCAAACATAAGACCCTTCCAGCTGCGGGTTGACACTCTAACCACTGAGCTAAACCGGCCAGGCCATGTTAAACCATTTTGACACCCATTGCCTCATCTCACACTAACTGCAGGACTTTAGTCTCAATGCAGGAAGCAATTACTGATGTCCTAAGACTAAGGTCATGTATTTCTGAGGACATGTACATGTGAGAGAAAATCAGTTTGAGCCTGAGTCTCACACTTTTCCCCAAAACTGAAGTTGAATGCATGTAAAACTTGAGTGTGCATATATGCGCGCGCGCGCGCACACACACACACACACACAACGCAGTTTATAGTGGTGTGTCCTGGGAGTGGTGTGAAGAGAAGAAAAATTATTTTTTGCTGGTGAGGAATGAAAGAAGGCTGGCTGGAGGAATGGCTTTTGAAATGAGCCTTGATGTGTCAGTAGGATTTCACTGGTTCAAGATATAGAAGGCACAGTGGACAAAGGGCGGGAAAACTGAGTCACAAGAACAAAAGCAATGTTGATGAAAAGCTGATCTAGGCTAGTCAAGTTGCTAGCTAAGTAGCATTTAGGATGCTACTGGCATCTTCCTCTCCCTTCAATACCATTCCCAAAATATTGCTCTTATGCCCTTTGTAGACAAGGCTGTTTCTTGGAGGCATTTATTATATACGTATTATAAGTAATATAAGTAACATATAAGTATTATAAGTATTATATAAGTATTATATAAGTATACCAAATGAAAATATGAATCAAAGCCCTTTGTTATTCACCATCTTGCACTATGTTATTTTATCTATTTACACATAATAGGCACAAATTTATACTACATAAAGGATATTTATACTATTATTTTAATCTTCAAAGATCTCTAACTCATAGTCAAATATAAAGTACCCTCTATAAGTGATTTATGAATATGTCTATCCCAGTTTGAGGAATTACACAGAGTTCAGGAAAGCAGGATGTTTTAAAAAAATGAGAAACCATTAATAGACAATAGTAATGATTTAGAAACATTTTTTTCTAGACACTTAGAAATATATCTCTCTCAGCCAGTTAGCTAAGCCTGTTTTATAAACTAAGACATTTTTATAAGTAGCAGAAGAAATACCAAGGACTTTGTTTAATGTAAGCACATAATATAAATTGCCTAAAACCAATAGTATTAAGCAAATAATTCACATTAATGGTGGGGCATTATAACCTCTAAGTGACAGGATTTGAAAATAAGGTACATTTTCCCAATCTGCTTTGGGGTTTGTGGGTATAAATCTTGTTATATATGCACATGTATACATGTACAATATGTGTGTATGTATAAATATTTATATACATATGTAGATAGACACACATATAAATATTATTTTATATACGTATATAATTCATTGAGACCTTGTTTAAAACTAGAGGCCCAATGCATGAAATTTGTGCAAGAGTAGGCTTTTGCAGCTGTGGTGGCTCTGGATCCCTTGGCTGTAGCTCCAGCTTCGTCCAGAAGGGCGTGTGGTCTAATTAGCATATGACACTTTTATTATTATCTACTCTATAAAAGCGAAATATTAAAATTAACCGTTTCTCTGAGACAGGGTAAGCCACGCCCACCAGCCAATCAAAGCGGCTGTATGCAAATTAGCCCAGCCAACATGGCGGCCGCCACTCACAGACCTGAGTAAACAGCCCTTTCCATTGTGGTAGGAGCGAAAGTGAAGCTGCGCCCGCTCAGCTCAGCTCCGATTAAACTTCCTCTAGCAAAACACAGCTTTGAAACAATGTAACAATCATAGAATCCTCCGGAGCTGAAGGAACGAGCAGCCCGGGCCTAACCAGTAAAAGTAACAATTGTTTCATTATAGACGCTGCGAGGTGAAGCAGAGGAGGCTTCCTTAGTTAGAAGGCCACCTTAAAGGAACAGTGTATCAATTATAGAAGATAACTCCAGGCCTTCAAGGAACAGCATCAATTATAGGAGATAAATCACAGAAACCTGCGTCCAGCCAGCCTTGCTGGGACGTTGGGTCAATGGGAGCTGTGGGCAGCCTTAAAGCCACTCACCCAGGCTGGTCAGGCATGCCAGCAGGTGGACATTCCCCGAGGGGTCCCAGACTGCGAGAGGGCACAGGCCGGGCTGAGGGACCTCCTGAGTGCACAGAGCGGCTGCAGGGCAGGACAGCGCAGGACCCAGGACCCGTGAGTGGGAAAGAGGCGGCAGGGTTGGAGGGCACCGGGAAGCAGGTAAGAGGCGGCGGGGGTGGGGGGTCTCGGCCTGCTTGGTGGCTGCCCAGGCCCTTTGAGGGGCATCGTGGAGCGGGAAAGCAAGGCTGCAGGGGCCGGGGTCCTGCTTGGCAGCTCCCCAGACCCCTTGGCGGCATCGGGAAGTGGGAAAGGAAGGCAGCAGGGGCGGGTGAGTGGGAAAGAGTTGGCGGCCTGCTTGGCGGCTTCCCAGGTCCCTTCTGGGGATCAGGGAGCAGGAAAAGGCTGGCCTGACCACGAGGCGGGGTTTTCCCTGCTTTCTGGTGGCTGGAGGAAGATGGGCAGTAGGCAAGCTTGGGAGGCAGGCAGCACCCAGCCCTGGCCACGCTCAAAAAAGAGAACAACATGCAGGGGAGGGCAAGAGTCTGAGAGATCAACATAGAGGGGGTG